>JAJIBD010003795.1:0-163063 GCA_021461705.1 Cryptotis parvus | reverse complement strand
TTTCCTTGGTGCCTGATCCAGTTATTTCCTCTTACATATATATTGGCTTGTTACTGTTTTTGGCATATTGGATATGTCATGGGTAGCTTGCCAGGCTCTGCCATGCAATGTTCTTTAAAGTATATTAGTATTCTTTAAAATATATTAATATGTCCAAAAATGCAAAAGGAAGCGCAAATCATGTATTTCTTTGCATTTAAAACAGTAATCTTAAAACTTGGTCTTAAAAAATATCAAATAAAAAGTTTGATCATGGACATGAGGTTTTGTGCGATGTTCATTTGTTTCCTATCTGGGAGACAGTAAAACTCTCTGAATAGATTTTGAAGTGATTGCAACTTTCCAACACAAAGTGATGTAAACAAGGATTAAATTCCAGCATTGCATCAGTTTCTACTCTGGCATATATCTACTGTAGTTTAGTGTAAAAAACAGTCAGGAGCCGGGAGAGTAGAACTATATACATCTGTGGAGGCCAACCTAGCTCCAACTAATCAGACCTTCAATCAATTGCTTGGTAGCCTCCTTGTCATTGTCCTCCTCCTCTTCCTTGCTGTTTTTGTTATTGTGATCTGTCTCATCATTTCTGCCAGCATCTTCAAGTGAAATTTTGGCGCATCAAAGAGTTCACCCAATACTTCATTTAGGGCATGAATTCTCCAGCTATATATTTAGGGGCTGTAGAGATAGTTATAGCAAGGGCTGGAGCAATAGTAGAGAGCACACAGATGTTTGTCTTGCATGTAGTTTATCCAGGTTTGGTCACTGGCACCCCATATGACCTCTGAGCACCACCAGGAGTGAAGGACGCCCGCCTGTCCTTCCACCAACTATAAGACCAAGATGACTGCCCTCCAACATCCTGATAGATCTATCCAGAAGGGCAATGGAGAAGATTATTCATGACTTCTACTTAGATCTCTTCGATAGCCATGTCTACCTGCCCACATACCAAATTCTGCAGGGCGCACATGTCGTTCCCAATGTTCTCCCTTCCAAAATCTTCCTTTTGTCATTTTATCGATAAAAAAAGCATACAGCACCGGTCTAGAAAAGGTTAAACCCAAACACCTGAAGAATCTGCTGCCGGTTCTTCAACATGATACCTGTCTGAATACAGGGTTCCATCCCAATGGAAAACTAGCAGGACCGTTCTGTTGTACAAGAAGGGTGACATTCAAAAGGTCTGATACCAACACAGAACTGAGCATTAAATATGGGCAAAAATGCAAATGATGACTTCTAAGTGTATGTAGTGCAACCCACAATGTGTAGGAGAAGGAAGAGAGAGAGAGGAGAGAGAGAGGAGATAAAGAACCTGCCATTTAGGCAGGCCGTGGGAGGGGGGAGGGAATTGGGGGACATGGGTGGTGGGAGATGGGCACTGGTGGAGGACGGGGTGCTGGAACATTGTGTGACCGAAACCTCCAAATGTGAACAACGTTGTAATTGTATATCTCACGGTGGTATAATAAAATGTTAAAAAAAAAGAAAGGGTGACATTCATTACATTGGCAACTATCGGCCCATCTTCCTGTTGTCGGTCGTCTACAAGTTATTCACTCGAGTCATCCTGAATAGAATTGGCAGAGAACTAGATGAAGGACAACCATATCAGCAAGCTGGCTTCTGAAAAGGATTCAGCACGATAGACCATATCCACATGGTGACCAAGCTTAGTGAGCTTTCGCAAGAATTCAAGATACTGCTCTGTCTAATGTTCATTAATTTATTTTTTTTTAATTTTTAAAAAATATTTTATTATACCACTGTTAGATTTACAAGATGTTCATGTTTGAATTTTGGTTCTACAGTGTTCCAACACCCATCCCCTCCACCCCTGCCCATCTCCCATCACCAATGTCCCCACCTCCCTCCCCCTTCCCCAGCCTGTCTCCATGGCAGGTTCTTTATCTCCTTTCTCTCTCTCTCTCTCTCTCTCTCTCTCTCTCTCTCTCCCCTTCTCACTTCCTTTTCTTACACATTGTAGATTGTAATATAGTCTAGAACATGATTGGTTCCACTAGTTTGATGTACCGGGTCTGGCCCACAGAAATGGCGGCTATTATGGAGAACGAGTCTCATCCAGCTGCTTCCAAGGCCCTACAGAGGCGATGGACCCACTCCCAAAACTGATCTTGCCTCCTGGGAGCCTCATCATCAGCTGAGCTAGGGGGAGAGCCTGATGGCAGCTCTCCCTGTACGTCTGAGTCTCTGCATCATGGCCGAGAGCCCCGAGGCAGTTCGGTGGGTGGGGCCACCAGGCCTCTGGGATGGATAAGAGAGGGGAATGGGGACCCCAGCTCCATCTCCAGGAATGCCTGGTGACTTTCACCTCTGAGAGCCGCCTACCTTGGCTCAAACTCTGCTGCCCTGAGCTGGTCTTGAGATTAGCGTCTCTCTTGTGTGGGTTTTGATGAACTGTAGGGTCCGGACCACGAAAATGGCGGCTATTATGATGAGAGAGTCTCATCTGGTGGTTTCCGAGGCCCTACAGAGGTGATGGGTCAACACCCAAAACCCATCTTGCCTCCTGGGAGCCTCATGGTGAGCTAAGCTAGGGGAGAGCCTGATGGCAGTTCTCCCCCACGTGTCTGAGTCTCTCATTTTTCTTTCTATCTCTATTTCTGTCTCTGTATCTCTCTCTCTTCTCCTACACATTGTGACTTGCCTTACAGTTTATGATGCAATTATCTATGTGTATATTCAGTAGTGATTTCTAATGTGACATTATAGTTCCTCATTCCCCATCAACCTCCCCAGTTTGTTACTACTACAACGATCATTATGTTGTACAGATGTGAAAGATCCTGGGAAGGGCCTGGTCCTAGCTTACTTTGTTATCTAAGCCACTTGCGCGATGTGTTCTTCCTATGTCAGACCATCCACCATCCAGGGCCCACAGGGCAGAGCCCTGGGGGGTGTAGACAAGCCTATCTCCTGTCTGCCACCTGCCAACTCAGCCGGGCACCTAATGTTCATTGATTTAAAGAAGGCCTTTGACTCTTGTTGAGACTGAAGCAGTCATAGAAACCCTAGCTAAACAGTGCATTCAAACTTTGTACATCAGGATCCTTCATGAACTGTACTAAGGATTCACTATCAGGATCTCACCATTCTCCAAGGGAGTGATCATCAATGTAAAGAGAGGGGTTTGACAGGGAGATACCATTTCACCAAAACTCTGCAATACCACCCTCAAGAATGTCATGTGACGATTGGAATGGGAAGAAATGGGAGTAAAGCTAGACGGTCGGCAACTACACCACTTCTGCTTCACTGCTGACATTGTTCTAATAACACCAAATATTAGCAAAACTGCATAAATGCTGGCCGACTTTGACTGTGAGTGTGGAAAGGTCCGAATGCAGCTGAATTTCAAGAAGACAATGTTCATGAGAAACAGACTAGTTCCTGACATTCCATTTGCTCTCAATGGAAAGAATATCTCTCAATGCAGCAGATATGTGTACCTAGGTTGAGAACTCAACATGACAAATGACCTGGCACCTGAACTACACAGGAAGAAGAGAGCAGCATGGAACATCTTCAAGAATGTCGAGGTGGTTAAGAAGATGAAGAACCTCTGGCTCCGGGCACATCTTTTCAATTCCACCATTCTTCCTGCATTAACATACTCCTCAGAGACCTGGGCCCTATGAAAATAGGATGAGATCGCTATTTGGGTTATTCCAAAGAGGAATTGAAGGAGTTATGCTTGGAGTATCACGCTTCTCTCAAGTGAGGGAAGGAATCCGGAGTTTCAACATCCATCGACGATTAAGAATCAGGGATGTTTGCCAAGATGATGAAGATCAGATGGGCTAGACACACAATAAGATTTAAGGATGACCGCTGGACTAGAGCTGTTACCGACTGGATTCCACAGGATGTCAAAAGAACGCATGCCTGCCCACCTTCTAGATGGTCAGACTTCTTTGTCAAAAACCTGAACAAATGGCTTGAGGCTCTTCATATTCCTGGAGCAAGCAGATGCGTTGGGTTACACTAGCACGCAATAGGACGAATGGAAACCTTACTGGCATCTGCTCGAGCAAATCGATGAACAATGGGAAGACAAGTGGCAAGTGATATTGGCTTGAACGGGTCACCTGGCTATCTCTACCTGAAAGGGAAACAGTAACTAAATTCTCTCCCTACTCTTCCCCTTCATTTTGGTTGTGTGATGAGCTGGATGCCAGCCCACACAGCTGGCTCTGGGACTCAGCAGGAATTGCTCATTCAGCTATGATTCTGGGGTCAGAACAATAGCATAGTGGGTAGGGTGCTTGCCTTGCACCCCGCCAACCAAGATTCAATCCCAGTATCCCAAATGGTCACCTGAGCACTCCCAAGAGTGATTCCTAAGTGCAGAACCAGGATGAATCCATGAGTATCACCAGGTGTGACTCAGCAGCAAAGAAACAAAGGTGTGTGCTTTCGTACTGGGTCATAGAGTTCGCTGGACTTTATGTGCCCTTAGTGTGGCATAACATGCTCCCTGGGGCCACACTTTTACATGAGGCAAACAGTTGTGGCTGTGGTGCCCACATGGTGCTTGCCAGGGTGCTCGTGGGTGGGGGAGGGGTACTTCCTAGCTGTATACTCACACGCCTTTTCAGCTGCAGTGGATGGGAGATAGCAAAAGCTGTCAGGATCCCACTTCATGCCTGTGAGAAGCCTAGGATTTGAATTCATTAGCATTTTTTTGGGGGGTTTATTTGTTTTTGGTGTTTGAGTCACAGCTGTAAGTTCTCAGGGGCTACTCCTGTCTCTGTGCTCAGGGATCACTCCTGGCTTTATTTGAAGGACCGTATGCAGGGCCAGGGACTCAGCTGAGTAGGCACATGCAAGGCAAGTGTCCTTTTGCCTTTGTTTTCTCTGCAGCCCCCTATCGCTGTCCTCTCACCAGGCAGGCACTGTTGTGTGCCATGGTGCTATTCCTCGGAGCCCAGCCAGATAGTTTCATAAAAAACTGAGTTTATAATTAAATAAAATCAGGGTCTTTCAGGTCCCTTGCCCCTAGGGTTTTGAAGCCGAAAAGCAAGCTGGTGGAGATTTTAGCTGTGACCTCAGACAGTGGTTTAATTTCTCTGCTGTTCATTTTCTCATCTGTGAATTGGGCATTGGAACATAATAGTTTTAAATCTCAGAGGGTTATTAAAAAGATTCAATGAGCTAATTTTTAAATAAAACATATGAGATTTTAAACTGTGAAGGTGCTGGTTAGCCAGGGAGCAGGGCCCTGCCACAAGCATGGAGGCTGTGCGTGTTAATTCTCTTCTGCAGTAACAGGTTATTGAATATTACAACCTGCTAAGAGCTGTACATCTGGGGATTATGGACTGCAGCCTTCACTTGGCACAGCTCTGTAGAGGGATTTCTAGAGGGCAGCAGCTGCTCTCTGTGGTGGAGCCAGGATCAAGCAGAGGTGGGAGAGAACATTGCCCAGTGTCCCCTGTAGCTTATTGGCCACAGAGAGAAAGCAAAAGAGAAATACATCTACAAGAACCCCCCTGCCTTTTTGGAGAGAGAGAGAGAGAGAGAGAGAGAGAGAGAGAGAGAGAGAGAGAGAGAAATTCTTAGCACTGCAGGCCCCAAGCACTTCTGGAGGTGAGACTCCCCCAAACATAGGCCATAGCATTGCTGGCGTGATCCCTAAACAATAACACCTTTGCTTGTGATATACATAAAACATTTTCTGGAAGGCAGTTTAGGAACACAGAGCCCTTGAGGAGGTGGGGGAGAGAGAACCATATGGGTTTTTATTGGTCATACCTGTTTATAAGTGTGGACTTTGGACAGTACCTGAACAATTCACATAAACACATGATCTGCTGCGGCCGCCCTCAAGTCTGCAGGAATCCGTTGCTGGTGGGCTTCCAGCCCAGCCCTGAGCTCCTCTCCACTCTGCTCTAAGTGCTGGGAGGGAGCTGAGAGGAAGCAGGGGGACCCCTGCGCAAACATAGAGCAGAGTTATCTGCTCCAGTCAAATCTCTGGTTCTCGATGGGTCTCTTCATCTCCCACCAGACCGCAGCCAGTGTCAGAGAGCTGACCAATGCTGATCGCTGCTGACCACTGCTGGTCACTGCTGACCATTGCTGACCATTGCATGCAGATGAGTGTGGTTTCCACTCCTGGGCCGCTCTGTCCCATGTTATGTAGTTTAATAAGAGGAACTTCAGAATTCCTAAAGTTTGTAAAGGAAATACAATTCTTTCCTTCCTTCCTTCCTTCCTTCCTTCCTTCCTTCCTTCCTTCCTTCCTTCCTTCCTTCCTTCCTTCCTTCCTTCCTTCCTTCCTTCCTTCCTTCCCTTCCTTCCTTCCTTCCTTCCTTCCTTCCTTCCTTCCTTCCTTCCTTCCTTCCTTTTCTCTCTCTCACTTAGCATTATGATATCAAGTTTATGAATGCATACCTAGAAACTACCTGTTTTACTTTAAGAAATCAAAGATACTTGTATTGTTTTTATTTTTAAATTCAATGGCAGTCTGTCATCAGAATTAAAATGGATTTTTTTTCTGGTTATTCATTACTCATTCGAATAGTCACTTTGTCAGGCTGAGGAACCAAATACACACAGAAAGTTACTGTGTCATCACTGACTCAGCCATGTGTCGAGGGGCGCCGGGGTCCCCAACAGTGCCAGGAAGCAAGTTCCCTTCTACCTCCGAAGCCGGCGGGGAATGGATGAAGACTCAGGAATCCGATGCAGTTTTAAAAAGGGCTTTACTATCACAGGTTCCAATATACAATCCAAGAGCAGGGAAAACCTCTGGACTCTGGGTTCCCAGCTAGGCCCCAGCAGGTGTAGGCCAAGATGGCTGCCACCACGTGTTGAGGCCCAACAGAGAATGGAGAGGATGGAGAAGCAAAACACCAAGGGAAGCCGAAATGGCAAAATGGGGGAAAAAAGAGAAAGAGCTTCTTTCTTGCAGCTTATTTTATAGCTAGAAATCCACCCAAACTCCCCAGCCCATTCTGGGCTGGCCTATCTAGAGATGAAAACAGGAAAATAGCTCTATAGAAATGTAGCAACTTCAGGAGACCATAGGGCTGTTTACAAGGACCCAGAGCTAATTAAAAGCCTCCTAGCAGAGCTGGGAGAAGATATAAGGTAAATGTAACTTCCCCTGGCAGGAAGGATCAAATGCCCTCAGGTAATTTCTCCCAGCACCTCACCTAATGTTTTGAGCCAAGATCTGCCTGGAATTGCCTTTATAGGGTAGAGAAGGGGGTTTCTGAGATGGTATGTCTCTGTACCAAAGACTAATACTAATGCCAGTTAAATATTTCTCCAAGCCTTCACAAGAGTCTCGTCTACTTCACGGTAGTTTTGTATTTTAGTTGCCTTTGAGTTATCAGGGAGCCATGCTTGCTTGCTTGGAGGCAAACAGCATTTCTCTCTGATCTAATTACTTAGAGATCTAACGTGGCCAGGCAAATATGCTGGTAAGATCTAGCTAGTCCCACAATGCTTGTGGTAGCATGAGAGAATATTTATACCAGCCAGTACAGAATGCATGGTCAGATAAGACTGCCACATTCAGACTACCCCCTATCTATGAAGTGACCTACAGGAGGCAATCCAGGGCAGATGCAGAGGCCTAGGCTTTTAGGTGTCCTGCAACAGCCATGTAAAGCAATGAAGGGTTGAAGTTAATGCTGGGATCATGAGTCAGATGCGAGCCTTTTCATGTCACTCATTACCCTTGTAATCATAAACAAGAAAACTGAAGTGATCATTCAACATTCTCAGTTGTCCAGTATTCTGAATTCCATTCTGTGCTGGCACATCCAAGGTGTATAGAAAGAGTGGAGGGAGACGGGGAGGAGAGAGAGAGAGAGAGAGAGAGAGAGAGAGAGAGGAAGAGGACAGAGGGAGAGAGGGAGAGAGGGGAAAAAATTGGCTGAAGTTTCAGCCAATAAGAGATTCCACCAATAAGAGGCTCTTTACCAGGTGTTTGGACTTGAAGGAAGTGATAACAAGGCAAAAGATTTCCACTCTCGACAAGAACTGAGTCCTGAAAAGAGATAAAGGGATATACATGATAACCTTTCAGTGACAGTATTGCAAACCATAATGCCCAAAAGGAAAGAGAGAAAAAATGAGAGCGAGAGAGAGTGAGAGAGCAAGAGCAAGTGAGTGAGCGAGCAAGCGAGCAGCGAGAGAGAGAGAGAGAGAGAGAGAGAGAGAGAAGTGCCTGCTGTAGAGGCAGACTGGGCAAGTGTCGCAAGAGGGAACAGGGCACATTGGTGTTGGGCAATGTGCATTGCTGGAAGGATGGGTGCTGGAACATTGTATGACTGAAATCCCATCATGAACCACTTTGTAACTGGGTATCTCATGTTGAGTCACTGAAAAATAAAAAAATAAATTGCAAAGAAAGATGTCACATAGTGGTGAATTCACTGAGAACTCAGGGAATGGCACAGGATCCCTAGTGTAGTGTCAGGCCGGCGTCCCAACTCCACCAACCTCTGCCAGCATCTCGATGGTGCCACTCACCTCTGAGTTCCTGTTTCCAAGACAAATTCTCCTTGGAATTTGTCTTTTTGGAAATTCTTTGAGGCCAAGTACGTTTAATACATTTCTTTTCTGCATAAGCTGGTACTGGCTTTGTTCTCTGCAGAAGTGCTGGCTAGTTTCCTACTCGGTGTGAGAGTAAGATGCAAGGCCTTGTTCTGTACCTGATTCAATTCTA
The DNA here is from genome assembly GCA_021461705.1 of Cryptotis parvus. Lineage (NCBI taxonomy): Eukaryota > Metazoa > Chordata > Mammalia > Eulipotyphla > Soricidae > Cryptotis > Cryptotis parvus. The sequence continues at coordinate 154,359 of JAJIBD010003795.1, read as the reverse complement.
GGTTGGGAAGAATTATTTTTAAAATTATGGTTCCTTTCAGCGTCCAATTGACAGGAGAGCATATATTTCCCAAAAGAACATTGTGCATCCTTAATTGCAACTCCTCTTGTCAACAGACAAAGGACTAATCAGGGACAGACGAGTCTACCAGAGCCCGACAGGAAGGCAGTGGGAACTTTGGATTCAAAGGGGCCTTTGAAACTGTCTCATTCAAACCCTTCATTTTACAAATAAGAAAATTGAGGACCAGGGTGCCTAAATGATTTGCCCTAAATTGTATTAGTGGAAGCACAGGAATTCTAATCAGACTCTCTGTTCCTGGGAGTTGGATTTATGTGGGAAGACAGGCGGTGTGGGGGGAGGGAGTGGCGGCAGGTGTCTATACCTCAGAACTGAGATGAAGAAATCACCACCTTTCTAAAATTCCCAATTTCAAGTCATGTTCCCACGGTGCGCAGACAGAGAGCCTAAGGGTTTAAACATACTTCTCTGCACCCCAGTTTCAGGACCTCCCAGGCAGAGATCAGGATGTCTGGGACGACTCAGATAAAGAAACCCATCTTTGTGGGGAGTTAACCACTTCTGGTAGCCATATCTTAACTATTTGCTCTTCGTAATTATGAGGAAACTTGAGATATGACAAGAGGGCTCACTTTATATTCCTGAAGCCATATTACACGCTGACAGTTTTAAGACCTTTCTGCGAAAGGTAAGGCAAACTTACAGTGTAAAGAGAACTGAAAGATATTTTAAACTAGGTGCTTATTGCCCAGCACTGAATGGGAGGCTGATCACTGTGGGCAGTGATCACTGCTCATTAGTTGCAAATGGACCAGACACATTCCATCTACTCATTTTCTCCTTCTTGTCTCTTCTCTGCCTTTTCTTTTCCAAACTCTACTCTTCTTAGGAATCAACTCATTGGGGCCTGGAGTGATAGTACAGTGAGTAGGGCAATTGCCTTGCATGCAGTCAACAGAGTTTGATCCCTGGCATCCTATATCTCCCCCAAAGCACTGCCAGAAATAAGTCCTGAGTGCAGAACCAGGAGTAACCCCTGAGCATAACCAGCTGTGACCCAAAAAAGAAAAGAAAGAAATCTAAATCAACTCATCCCCTTCAGAGATATTTTGGCCATCCCAATCACTATGGTTTGTATTCTTTCTGTGAACTACAAAAGCAGGTATGACGGAAGTCATTTGGACTCTAGTTTTCTATGAATTATTCTTTCATGTGTTTTGCCTTTCAGCAAAAGTCTCTATCATAGAGGTCCTATAGCACATTCTCAATCAAATTTGCTTGATAGTGCCACTCGGCACAGATCCTGGCATGGATAGATGAGGATAGCCCTGCTTGGCTCAGAGGCTCATTTTTCCTGATTTTTAGATTTCGGTTTATGGTCCACACTGGCAATGCTCAGAGACTGTCCCTGGTTCTGCACTCAGGGATCACACCTTGTAGGGCCCAGGGGATCATAAGGGATGCTGGGGATCAAACCTGGGCAGTTGTGTGCTAGCAAGTGCCTTACCCACTGTCTTTTCTCTCCAGTCCTGGTAGCTCACTTTTAAATACTTCAGACAGAAGAAAACAGCATGAGACAAGGGCTGCCTTCAGATCTCCAAGTCCAGATTTAGCTGGAGTCTCATATTGGGACTCCTGAGATGTATTACAACCCCACGGTCTTGTAATAAATATTCTATGGGTAACTCCAAACATGAACTGGCTTTTATTTCTCGCTACAGTGATGCATGGGCTGAATAAATGGAAACCACTAGAGGAATGTGCAGGAAATGCACAACTTCCTATAGAGCTGAATGGGACGACTAGAGTGAATAGAAGAACTCAGAAAAATGTGACTGAGAGTCTTTGGAACATAGGGCAGAATTGTAGCTGAGGATAGAGGATGCATTGGCACCCCATGAAACGTCCTTTTAGACTGCTTCTCTTTCCAGTCAGGCCCTCCAATACGTAAGAATGACCTTTAAAGATTTCCTCCTCTCTGGCTTCCTTCAATCATGTCTCCTTCCTAGGTGTGCATTCCAAACAAGCTAACTGTTCCTAAAGTAAAGCTCGTCTAGCTTGAGCATCAAGGGAACTTGAGCTAAAACAGAGATCGTCATAAACTAGAATATTTGCCCATAGGTTCTGTTGGATTGCCTTTTGTTTACAGCCCTCTGTCTCCTACTCAGTAGGTGTCGGTCTCCTAGCCAGATACACTGGCTTACTGAAAATGCTGCTTTTCTCTTTCCTTGTGCCCTTTGCATGCTCTTGTGTCGGAGCAATGTCCTTTTGCATAGACATGGAGAGATAGCTAAGGCTATGCATTTGTATCTAGGAGTTAACTAACTCTGAAATATTTACTCCTGGCCACCCATCGTATTTCCTAATATTTTAATTTAATTTATTTTTTTTTCTTTTTGGGTCACAGCCGGCAATGCTCAGGGGTTTCTCCTGGCTCTGCACTCAGGAATTACTCCTGGCAGTGCTCGGGGGACCGTATGGGATGCCGGGGATTGAACCCAGGCCGGCATGGGCCGGCCTCGGTGCAAAGCAAACGCCCTACCCTCCTGGGCTATCGCTCCAGTCCCCATATTTCCTAATTTAAAACCTCAGTTTCCTTTAAACTGATTCTAGTTCCTTACACACCAAAAAGGAAGGACCATTTGGGGGACTGGATGGATCTAGAGCAAAAAAACAAACAAAGCCTGGTAGTTTGCCCCGGAAAGGAGGGGACTTTTACTCCTTATTTCAAGATCAAAGTCATTATCTCTGATAACTCCCTTCCCACAACCTTTTGTGAAGTATATAACTAGCAGAATATATAAAGTATATAACTCGCAGAATTAACTTGGAGATGTGTGGAGTGAGGTGGAGTGAGTGAGTGAATAGAGATTAAAGGAAGGTTTCAGACTTTCAAGAGCCTGTGGTCTTGTTCCTTTGTCCATTGGTGAGTGGAATGGTCGTTGGCTCCGAACGTGGCCATGAACCCCAATATCTGCTGAGGACCCTGCTGAGCCCCAACAGGGTTTTTATACATTTATTTATTTGGGAGGGGGGCAGATGAGACACACCAGGTAGTGGTCAGGGGGGATTTTTGAAGGCTGTGTGCTCAAGAGTGACCTTTGAAGATACTTGGGGATCTAATTGGGGTCATTAGTACACAAGGCAAGCCCCCAAGCGCTGCATCTATCTGACTGGGCCTTATACATTTAAATGGAGTGTTTGGTTATGTTTCCAGAAAATTGAAGATGTGAATAAAAGGCAAATTTTAATAAGAGGATAAACAAGTAGTACAGAATTCCATCCATTGATTGGTACCGATTTTATTACATATTGGTTAATAATTCTTCAAGCATCTATAACTCTAACAAGGAATATTTTTACTTTTCCGGATTTCTTTTTTATTTTGTATTTTATTAATCTTAGATCCCATGGAAGCACTCTGTTCTCAGCTAAGGATGAAGAGGTGGCACTGGGTACAGCTTGTACCAGACTCTTGGTGATCTGTGATTGTATCCTGTCGTTCAGATACTATTCTACTAAAGCGCTTTGCCTAATACTAACTAGAGCACTTAGGCCTTCAAAAAATCATCTTTTAACATGTCATGAGAGTAAACAAAATGAATTAAAGTTATCATTTTGTAATTAGGGCTAACTATTTTAAAGGAAAGGGGACTAAAATGTTAATTATAAAACAAACATTTTGAGTGAATAAAAATATTATTAACAAAAACATAAAATTGAAATTCATTTGAATTTTGAAGATTTTTTATGGCTAACTGCATTAAATCACTTTGTGTAAGTATTGGTTAGCAGAATCTAGGCAACTCAATATACTAGTAAAAGGAGTTTTATCAGTTTATTGAATGGTATAACTTACTATGAATACCTGAACATAGGTTCTGTACAAATTGGTAATGACTCTTTGGATGAAAAGTAGCAATATATAATTAGTTTTCAATCAACTTCAAAATTCTCTTATTAAATCTTAGATTTTTTTTTTTTTGCTTTTTGGGTCACAACTGGCAACACTCAGGGGTTAATCCTGGCTCTTTGCTCAGGAATTACTCCTGGCGGTGCTCAGGGGACCATATGGGATGCTGGGGATCGAACCCAGGCCGGTGTGGGCGGCCGCGCAAGGCAAATGCCCTACCCACTGGGCTATCGGCTCCGGCCCATTAAATTTAGATTTAAGAAAATAATCTACCTATGAAATGAGAGGATACTATAGGAACAGAACAGTAAGATACCAACTGGTTTTTGGCATAACAAATAAAACTACCTATATCAGAGAAGACCTTCACTTTGTACTTTCATCTCGAGCCCAGTCATATCTGGAAATAACTGAAGGATACATAGAATTCATTTATTCATCTAATATTGATTACAGTAATTTTTATTTATTTATTTTTAATTTTATTATAACACCATGAGATATGCAATTACAAAGCTGTTCATGATTGGGTTTCAGATATACAGTGTTCTAGCACCCATCCCTCCACCAATGCACCCTTCCCAACACCAATTTTCTCAGATTCCCTCCCTCTGGAGCCTGCCTCTATGGCAGGCACCTGTCTCTGTCTCTGTCTATGTCTCTCTCTGTCTCTGTCTCTGTCTGTCTGTCTGTCTGTCTGTCTCTCTCTCTCCTTAAGTACAGTAACTTTAAAACCATTTTCTACACGTAACAGTTACTAGGGAAAGAAAGATCCTGGTGTCCAGGTAACAGACCAAAGTGGGGCTTCCTGGTGTGGGAGAATGGCCAATCCAGTAGTTCTGACTTTTTGGTTTTGGGTCACACCGGCGATGCTCATAGGTTACTCCTGGGTCTGCACTCAGGAATTACTCCTGGGCAGCATGCAGGGTACCATATGGGATGTTGGGGATGGAACCCTGGTTGGCTGCGTATAAGGTAAATCTTTACCTACTATGCTATGGCTCCAGCACCCTGGAAGTTTTTTCTTTTTAAAGCTTTTCAGGTGATTCAGATGTGTAGTCTAGTGGCAAACCACTGCTTTACTCTGAGGCAAAACTTCCTTAGAAACGTATCTGAGCCTGAAGGCTGGGCAGACATGGCCCATGCCTCCAAACCTCCACTCAGTTAAAAATTTAACTCCGACTTGATCACCCCATTAAAGACTTTGGAATTCCTGGAGTGCTACAATACTGATACACTGAGTAGCATATCACACCCAATTTGTCTGTAACAACTCAGTAAAAGGTCATGCCCTTAGCAACATCATTATGAGATACATGTTATAATAAGCAATATGAAGTTTATTATTTAGTGCCTGCTAAGGGAACAGGCTTGGGAGGCGGGTGGGAAACTTGGGACTTTGGTGGCAGTAAGGGCACATTGGTGGTGGACTGGTGTTGAAATATTGAGTACCTGAAACAACTATGTGGAAAACAACTTTGTAAACCACAGGGTTTAAATGAAGTTTTTTTTTTTAGTGTATCTGGGGCCATGGAGTAGTACAGAGGCCCTAGGTTTGCTCTCTGCACCACCCGGCTTCCAGACAGCCTTGGTGTAATAATCCTGGAGGTTGCGGAGCACGGCCAGGTGTGGCCTTGGTGGCTGGGAGTGGCCCCTGGCCACTGCTTAGAAAAGATTGTCCCCCCTGTCCCCCACACCAAATTATTTCCATATTTGTAGATTTCCTAAGCTTCTGAAAATGAATTTGAGCCCTAGCTCCGCTCTTTGCCTCTGGCTAACACTGTTCTCTTCCTGTGTGGGATTATTCATCAAGTCACAAGAGAAAGTCACCTAGGGCCAGACAACTACTGGGCTCTATGTAATTACCGAGATGGGGAGGGGGTGTGTGATCATATTACTACTAGGTAAACTCTTGCTTTCATGTAATTTTCTCAGTTTGGTTGATAACTCTAGAAGGGGGCTGTCTGCATTGATGGAGCTCATCTGGTAGAACACCCAGAGTAGCGTCAATGTTTGGGTGGGGAGTTCAGAAGAGCGTTTGCAGTGACTTTAAGTTAAAAAATGTATTTATTCATTTATTGTGCTTTTTTGGTCACACCCACCAATGCTCAGGGGTTACTCCTAACTTTGCACTCAGAAATTACTCCTGTGGTGCTGGGGACCGTGTGGGATGCTGGGGATTGAACGCATGGTCAGCTGCGTGCAAGGCAAATGCCTTACCCACTGTGCTAACACTCTGGCCCCCAAAATGTATTCTTATCTTTTCTGACCATGAAGTAGTGGCTAATCTGTGAAGCTGCTGAGTTCTACAGCAAAGCTTTTATTTCACAAAAGATATTTATCTAGCTGTGTGCTAGTAAAAAAATTCCTAAAGTATTTGTAGAACAAAGGTTATAAGACTAAACTCTTTCAACGCGATGTTTATAGAGAGAGCATAAAACTGTACAAAAGATGAGTCAGTTTATTATTTATCTTTAACTACAGTGTCTATTGTGTGCCTTAAAGCCTCATATTAAACAAAGCATGACCACTAAGGGACAAGGGGAGGCTGAGAATAAAGGGAGAGAGGAAGTCTAGAGACTAAGTAGGACTCTTTAAGTTTTAATCTTCTAATTCTTCCTGACATTAGAACATTGACCTCCATTTTTATTTCAAATATTTTCAAATGTGTAGGAAAGTTAAAAGGTGATTGCAATGACATCTGTGCATCCTGCATGTTGCAGAGGCATAAGAGCCAGACAAGCTGAGAGAATCCTTCTTGCTCCAAAGGCTGCAGGTCCGCAGCAATAAAGAAACTAATGTCTAATTCTAACTTGGAGCTGATGTCTCAGTTCAGTCAGGAGGGATTTGACTGTTTTATTTTTAATTGCATTCCCCTCCATTGCATCTGGGTCCCGGCACCCTCCATGTCCAACTGTCTCCACCATCATTTCCTTAGATTCCCGCCTCATCTCCTGAATCTCTATTTACTCCCCCAACCTCAGGATAGATAAACCTCCTGGTGCCTGTTCCCATCAGAGCTGGATTCTGCTCCCTTCCTGTTGAATTTCTACAGCTTGGAGGTCTTACCCGTTTCACAACTGGTGGTGCTCAGAGGCTACAGCTGATTCAGTGCTTGGGGGCATCTCTCCAGGTGGTATGTAGATGGTGTTGGAGTGCTGGAGAGCAAACCTGGGACTCCCACGCATACAAAGCAAGTGCTCTGCCCTTTTAAGTTCCATCCATTGCCCCCCCATCCCCATTTTTTTTTTTTTTTTTTTGCTTTTTGGGTCACACCCAGCGATGCTCAGGGGTTACTAACTGGCTCTGCACTCAGGAATTACTCCTGATGGTGCTCGGGGACCATATGGGATGCTGGAGATCGAACCCGGGCCAACATGGGCCGGCCCGCGTGCAAGCGCGAACGCCCTACCTGCTGGACTATCGCTCTGGCCCCCATCCCCCATTTTTTGATGGAGTTTTATATCTTGCTTGTTGAGTCTTCTGAGTGCTTTATAAATCTTGGGTATTAGCCCATCATCTTATATGGAGTACAACATTTTCTATTTTTATTTTTCGCTCTGAACCTCAAACATACAAAGCACATGCTCTACCAATGAACCATGTCCTGGGATTTGGTGGGCAAGCATTTCCCTCCATACAGGAGGTATCTTTTAAATTTTAGCTATTATTTCCTTTGTTCTATCTCCCAGGGTGCCCAATTTAGATAAAAGTTAAACTACGGAGTAAGGAATCAAGGCTCTATTTGGCTTTCATGGCATCCCTAGCTTCCTTTTCACCATATTCCTTAAACTTTATATTCCAAAGATCCTAGTGTTTTTCCTTGCACTCCCCCATAATCGAACTTCTATGCTTTGGACATTATTTTCTTTGTCTGAAACATACTTAATTCTTCATATCTGAACCCCCTTTCATTGCTTATACCTGGAAAACTGTTTCTAATCCTTTAAACCTCAGTTCAAATATTACCTCCTCTGGGAGGCCTTCTTTGACTCCTGTAGCTAAGCTGAGATTCCCTTTCCCATATTTTACCATGTATCTGATGCTTTTGCAAAATCACTGTATGCTTGCACGTTTATTTTCTTTTTTGGGGGTTTACACCCAGTGACGCTCAGGGTTTACTTCTGGTTCTGAACTCACTAATTACTCTTTGTGGCACTCAGGGGACCATATGGGATGCTGGAGATGGAACCTAGGTGGATGCATGCAAGGAAAAACACCCTCCTCTTATACTATCATTCTGGCCTGAATGTGTTTTTCTTTTTTTCCTAAGGAGACCATGACTTCTTTGAGATCAGAAACTGTGTCTAATTTATCTTTGACTCCCTAGTCTGATGTGACTTGCAGTATAAGTTCAGGAAATTTCTGGGGCTGGGGCGACAGTATAGTGGGTACAGCCTTGCATGTGGCTGACCAGGTTCAACCCCCCCAACATCCCATATGGTGCCCCTGATAGAGCAGTTTGCGATGTAGAGGCCAGGTCACTTTAAATCGCCTGGAACAGGTAGCCAATCAGGATGCAGAATGGGATGGCTGGGAGCAGGATTTAGCTGCAGATAAAAGGAGGCCCCGAGCACCAGCTCAGGAGTCTGCTAGCTCTTCTCTCTTTCGAACAAGGATTCTGTGGACCTCTCTCTGCACAGGCCCTTCAGGTCAGGTAGACCTGCATGCGCCTAATTAGGTCTTAATACAGGCAGGCATCTCAGGGCCAGACAGGGCAGAACCAAAGTAGGGCGTGGACGTCCAGGAAGGGATAAAGTGCTGGACCCAGGAATCTCACCCACGTGAACCTGGCATGGCCGGAGAGCAGGAAACCTGGGACGAGGCAACAGGAACTGTTGGGGTACGGCTGGGGGGCCCAGAACACTATGAGCAGAGGGATGTGGCCAAAGGGGATGGCTATAGCATCTCTGGGAAAGCATACAAGGGCTAGAGAGCAGTGCAGGTCAGAACCTGGCCATCGCTCACGGGAGGCTAGTAGACTTAGTGGGACAGGACAGAACAGCCGTACATGGGACTGTGCAGCATTAGGAATAGGACTTGAATATTGTTTGTGGGTTACGGAGAGGCCTGGACATCTGGGGAGGGACCTGGGACCATCTGTACAATAAACAACTTTCAGCCTTCAATTTTGTATGTAAATCTTTCATACAATTCTCAAGACCCACCAGCACAAGAAAATCTACTTTTGCGTTAACAACCCCAAGCACCAATAAGAGTAATTCCTGAGTATAGAGCCCAAAGTAATCCCTGAGCATCTCTGTATGTGACCCAAAACCAAAACAAATTCATTGGTTGGTTTGGGGACCACAATTGACTGAGCTCAGGGCTTACTCTTGGCTCTGCAATCAGGGTGGGCTCAGGGGACCATATGGGGTGCCCTACCCACTGTACTATAACCAGCCTCCAAGAAGTTCTTCATGAATGAATCTTTTAGGCTGGGTTGGCAGAGGATGCTGCAGGTGGAAAATGTGATCTCACAGATCTCAGTTTATCCTGGATTGTCAACTTTTGGAGGGCAGATTCTGTATTGTTTTTTCTCCAAATTTTATTACACAACTTTTTAGACATACAATTGCAAGATGCTCGTGTAGAGTTTTGGTTCTACAGTGTTCCAACACCCAACCCTCCACCCGAATCCATCTCCCATCACCAATGTCCCCACCTCCCTCCCCCTCCCACACCTTAACTACTTGGCAGGTTCTGTATGTCTTTTCTCTCCTCTCTATCTCTCCCTCCCGCCTAACTTTCCTACACATCGTAGAATGCAGTACATTAAAGTACATAACTTTTTCCACTAGTTTGATGGATCGCGCAGCAGAAAACGGCTGCACGACTTAGGGGCCTCATGGTCAGCATCTGGACAGCGAAGGTGGCGGCTAGTGTGGTGGGTGAATCTCATCCAGCTGCTTCTGGGACCCCCCCAGAGGTGATGAGCCTACTCCCAAAGCCCATCTGTCCTCCTGGGAGCCCCATGGGTCAGCTGGAGCCTGGGGAGAGTGGAGTTCCAGCTTCCCCAGCCACGTTTGAGACTGCATGCTATGGCTGGTCGCCCCAGGGAAGCTCCTGGGCGGGGCCACCAGGCTCGACAAAATGGAAGGGGGAAGGGCCGACCCCCTGACTCCATCTGATGAATTCCCAGTGATTCCCTCTTCTGGGAGCTGCCTATCTGGGCTAGAACTCGTTTTGCCCTGTTAATCTGGTCTTGAGGTAGCATCCCAGCATCCGGACAGCGAAGGTGGCGGCTAGTGTGGTGGGCGAGTCTCATCCGGCTGCTTCCGGGACCCCCCAGAGGTGATGGGCCCACTCCCAAAACCCATCTGTCCTCCTGGGAGCCCCATGGTCAGCTGAGTCTGGGGGAGAGCCCAGTTCCAGCTTCCCCAGCCGCGCTTGAAACTGCATGCTATCAGATTCTGTATTGGTTTTATGTGTTCCTGTCTCCTTATTGTTGAGCACAGTACCTGGCAGCACTCAATAGAAATGCTGCATAAAGACACACAATACATGCTTCCTAAGTGCAGGAGTGATAGCTTTGTAGACTGGAGCTGCCATTTCACTACAGTTGGAAGAAATGGAGTTTAGGAATTAACTTACACAAAAGATTATTGGTTTTGTAGGTCTTGCACAAGCCATACTGTGGGAAGATTGGCCCTCCACACCACTTTGAGAAAGACAGTAGATTGCTCAACACTTCTCTGGACCAAGTAGAAGTTGGAAAGAGAAAGTTCAGCAGGCTCAGAGGGACCAAGAGGAAGGTTGCTTCCTTATTCCATATACAGCCATTCCTTGGAGGCCCTATGTGACCCGGCTTCAGAAGATGAGCCAGTGTCAACTTCTGTTTGTACCATGTCCCATCAATCTGGTGAGGCGTTCCCCAGTGAGGATTTGTTCCTGATACCTAAGAATTTTAATGAGGCTGGACCCAGGAAGAATTCAGGTCTTTTTCTGTGAGTCCAGGGCTCATTCTGCAACTTCAGGGCTAGGAAGGAACATAGTCTTGGGGCAGACTTTGGCAGAGGACTGTGTGAAAAACAGTGCATATTAAATGCATTTTAATGACAATGGGAGAAGCTGTAATTGTGAATATGAGTGGGAGGAAGGAGCCAGTGAGGCAAACTAAATCCCCTCTCAATTTAGGAGATCGGTAGGAGGGTCCCAAGAAACCTAAAATAGGCCCCTACTGGAGTGTTTGTATGCACAAGGCATCTGCTTTCTTCTTCCTTCCACACAGGTGCCCAGGGATTTCCAGCCACCGCCTCCCGAATGGTCACCTGGGAGTCCACCCTTCCAAATCTCAAGGCTGCAGAGTACTAAGAATGCAGAGATAGTGGTTTCTGTCCACATGTGGCCTGTTGGCACATACCATGAGGAGTGGATGCCAGATACGAATCAAAATCAAATTGTTCTTTCTCAGGGGCTGTTCCTGCTCATCTCCAATGAGACAATTACCCAATTCCACTTAATGGAGTGACTCAAGGGCAGAGGAGCGGCTGGCCCCCACTGATGCCTGACTGTTTACAGATGCTGCCCTCTTCCTGGGCTTTAGAATTTTGTGCTGCAAAGTTAGAATGCAGCACGTGGAGACTGTTGCTCTCTCACCGATGCACCTGCTGGTGGGGGGCCACAGGCTTGCTCATGCACCCCCCGTGGTGCTCGGCACTGCTTTTCAGGGGCTCAATGAGCAGGTTCTTGACACTTGGGCAGTGACAATGGAGGCCCAGAGGGGTTTGCTCATCTCATTTCTCTGAAAAGATGCTGTACTAGGCAATTATGGACCTAGTGTGTCACCTTTTGAAAGGGGCTGGAAGATCTTGTCTTATAACCATCAGTTCCCAGAAATGGCTCAGAAGCCATAGTTATGAAAAAGAAACAGGTTGTGACACATGCATTCTGTGTGCTTTACTGTCAGGGGTCTGCAGAGCTGAAGGCTGCCCTTCCATGCCGTTTGGGGCTCATTCTCCCATGGAATGCCTTTTGAAGCTGCAAATACTGAACAGAGCTGATGAAAACAAACAGACCAAAAAAAAAAAAAGGCAGCAGTGAGATGTGCTGTTTAATCTGCATTTTCAGAGGTTTGGGGGAAAGACCTTTTTTTTTGTTTAAGTTGGAGCCCACTTTTCATTTTCATTTTAAGCTTGAAGATTCACTGAATTGTAGAGGAGGAAGTTACAAGTAAGACCCAATCACAAATCAAACTCCCTCCTGTTTCTGACATTTAGTTTAGATCAGAGATTCTCAAATTTATATGGTTTAAGACCCCCTTGGATTAAAGCCAATATTCCCCTGAACAGCCACTGTCTTCAGGCAAACAACAGAAGGCGCTGCCTACCACCCTGCCCTACCCGGGACTCCAGGGGATTGATCCTCTGCTGGGGTCAGGGTGGGCCAATATTCACTTGGGAAAAAAGTGATTTACATGGAACCACAAAATATTTAAGGCAACTCAGACCCAGTGGTGACTGGGAAACTAGTTCAGGGAATACGCACTTGCCTCACATTCAGTGGATTCTAATTAGAACCCTGGCAACACAGTTGGTCTCCTGAACTCCAAGAATAACCCTGGAGCACCTCTGGGTATGGTCCACCTCCCATCCCCAAATAAAAACACCCTAATAGATGAGTGTATGTGAAGTCAGCGTTTAAGTGAGTGCTGCCCCCCCCCCAAGCTTCCATCCATCCATCCATCCATCCATCCATCCATCCATCCATCCATCCATCCATCCATCCATCCATCCATCCATCCATCCATCCATCCATCCATCATCTACCTATCTATCATCTATCTATTATTTATGTTTTGGTTTACATTGTTATTATTATTGTTTACTTGATTTTAAAATTTAATTTAATTTTATTTATTTGAATTTATGTATTGAATCATCGTGCAACAGACCATTACAAAGTTGTTCATGATTGGGTTTCAGTCAAATGCAATATTCCAGCACCCATCAAGCTCTGGCCATAGGGGCAGATTGTGGGGGTGAGTGGGAGGGAAAGGGGCACATTGGTGTTGGAGGGATGGGTGTTGGAACACTGTATGACTGAGCCCCCTCCAAAGCTTTTTGATGTGGAAATGAAATAACCCCAAGGAAGCACAAGCACAATCACACGTTGATTGCTTTGATTGCCCTGACAGTTTTCCTCAAATGTGGCTACAATGCTTAGAGATGAATCAGACACTGAGTGAGGGGTTTCTGGGAAGGATCTTGTGGATGTGGCTGATACCTACAACCAGCTGACCGAGATTGCCCTGGACATTGAGGTGAGCCTAGTCTAGTCTGCCAAAGGCTGTAGGAGCAAAAATCCTCAAGTTTTCTAAAGGAGAAATTGTGCCTGAAATGATTTCATCAAATCCTTGTTTAATTCCCAGCCAGCTAGTCTTCCCACAAATTTTATATTTGCCAACCCTTATAAACGTGTGAACCAAATCCTTTAAACATTAAAAAAAGATATATATATGTGTGTGTATATATATAATATATATAAAGCTATATATAATATACATTCTATGTAGAGAGAGACCTTTAAACATAAAAAAAAACCTTCAAACATTAAAAAAGCTATATATATATTCTATGTAGAGAGAGACAGAATCTGTTGTGGAAAACTTTGAGATACATTCATTGTGTATCTAAATAATACTGAAGATTTCCTAAGTCTTTTTTGGGGAATCACACCCAGTTGGGCTCAGAGTTTGCTTCTGGCTCTCTGCCAGAGGGTATCATTCTTGGAGGTTCTTGGGGGACCATATACAGTGCTGGGGAGTAAAAAGGGGCCAACAGAAGGCAAGGCAAACGTCTTGCACCCTGTACTATCTCTCTGCTCCCTGCAACCACTTTATTTCTTTTTTAAATTTTAATTGCATTTATTAGGAATGACATAGTACTTTTCTGTGTAAGCTGATCTTTTTAAAAACATCAATTTTAATGGAGTCTTTATACATGAACCTTTAGCTATATTGTCATTCTGGACATAGTTTGCTATTTATTCATCTTTTGTACAATTGGTACATCGAGTTTGAGGTTTAACAGAATTGCGTTTCTATATTTTATTTTGAAGTTTACAAAATGGCCTTATGTTTTATTTAATTTTTTGAAACCACTTGTTGGGCTCTGAGCTGCTAGCCTTAGGGTTCAGCATTTTCCTGCCACAAGACCCTAAGGGCAGGACCCAGAAATGGTCCACCAAAACATCTGTGCTTATCCACACTAAGGTGAGGCAGAATGTGCCTGGTCTTCTGACCTCTGATCACAGGGATCACTGTATCACTGTATCATTGTCTTCCCATTGTTCATTGATTTGTTAGAGTGGGCACTAGTAACATCTAGTTAGTCCTGTCACAAGCAAGTGCAACCCAAGGGCATCTACTTGCTAGGTAGATCAGATCCTACTTTTTATAGGATACTGAATTTTGCATAAGGTTCTTCCCAATTTCTTTCACATTTATACATAATAAACAGTTATAGACATGTTTTAACTGATACCAGTAAGCCTGGCAAGAAGCCAGAACAAACCACACATACCATGCAGTTAGTCATTCTCAACATCCAGATTCCATAATTCCTCAGAGCTCCATCCAAGAGAAAACCCAATCACAGGGATATGTAAATCAATGATTGTTACCTTGCTAATGTTACCTTGCAAATGCTAAATCTGTGATTGTCATTTGTTCCCCTTAAAATGGCCCCAGGAACTTGCAAATGCCCTGTGATGTGTGCTTGTACCCCTCTGCCCAAATATTGTATAAAAGGCCTAAACTGTGTCCAATAAATCTATCCAGAACTCCCCGCTGCATGGGTGTCGTTCTTTCTTTCTTTCCTTTCTCAGCAGTAGCAGAGGCAAAGCAGAGTTTCTCCCAAGTCCATCTCCTTTTCCCCGCAGGGATGAAGTCTGGCAAGATCTAGGTCCTCCTCATTTGTGCCGGGGCTGCTGACCAGGGCCCCTGACAACCACTTTTATAGATGTTCAGGAATTTGTGATACTGTTAATTATATTTTCATGCATACATTGTTCCAATACCCATCACCATACCTTCACCGAATGCTTCTTCCCCCACTCCTCCGCCTGCCTCCAGCTCCCATGAAATGATACCACTTAACATAAGTAAAACCATCCCAAAAAGGAGCTAAAATCTGAATCCTAAATAAATGAAAACCAACAGACCACTCTGGGCATGGGCTGCTGAGCTGCCACAGATGTACCCGGCTAGAGATGGGCTGAGCTTTGCAGAACCACATGGTTTCCAGAGCATTGCCAGAAGTGAACACCTCTACGAGCACTGTCAGGTGGGTCTGCATAAGAAAATGTCCCAGTTTCCCTATCCTCTCCTTGATTCAAAAATCTCCATAGGAAAAACAACAAGTAGGTAGATCCTCTTTAAGTAGAAATCTTTCTCAAATTTTTTTTCTTTTGGCTTTTATTGGGGGTGGGTCACACCTAGTGATGCTCAGGGGGTTACTCCTGGCTCTGCACTCAGGAATCACTCCCCAGGGGACCATATGGCATGCCAGGGTTTGAACCCAGGTCAGCTGCATGCAAGGCAAATGCCCTACCTGTTCTATTATTGGTCCTTTCTGAGATTTTAAGAAATAGAAACATAGCTAATAACTGTTTCATAGCTACTAACTGTGGTTCATGACACAAGAGAAGCTGGGAACTTGAGCCAGAGGAACAGGCCACAATCTGGTCTGTTTCTGGCCACTCGGGTGTCCATCAATGTGCTCTGTCCCCTGTTTGAAAATTTCCTGTTCTAGTGTGCTAAAAATTGTTGAAAGTGCTAATGCCAACCTAGAACTGAGCATTAAATACAGGAAAAAAGATACACATGACAACCTCTTAATGTATGTATTGTAATCCACAATGTGGAAGGAAAGGAAAAGAGAAAGAGAGAGAGAGAGAGAGAAAGAGAAAGGAATTAAGAACCTGCCATAGAGGCAGGCTAGGGGGGGGGAGGGAATCGGGGACATTGGTGGTGGGAAATGGGCACTGGTGGAGGGATCGGTGCTGGAAGACTGTATGACCAAAACCCAAATATGAACATATATATAAGCAAAATTTCCTGTTCTTCTGTGAGCAGTACAGGCAAGGTTGTTCTCCAGGATGAGTGAACCATCTTCTGGCCCCTGGCATGTTGCTCTAATAAAAACTCTTCCTCTACCAGTCATCCTCTCTTCAGACTGATGACCTGTCATTTGAGGTGAAATAATGCGCTTTGTTCCCAAGAAGATCTGATGCTGCTTTTTTTGCCTCACCTACTGTTTACTAAAAATGCCAATGAACTTGGTATTAATTCATCTCAGTCTTGTGGAAACAACTCAAGGACCTCCACCATAAGCAAGAGATGTTTCCAGCTCATTCACTCAAATATCTTTTATTATTTTTTATTATTATTATTATTATTATTATTATTATTATTATTATTATTATTATTTTTGCCTTTTTGGGTCACACCCGGCAATGCTCAGGGGCTACTCCTGGCTCTGCACTCAGGAATTACTCCTGGCGGTGTTCAGGGGACCATATGGGATGCTGGGGATCGAACCCAGGCTGGCAGAGGCCGGCTGTGTGCAAGGCAAACGCCCTTACCCGCTGGGCTATCACTCTGGCCCCACAAATCACGATCCGATCCGATCTTCCCGCTAATCATCTATTTGCTAGGCGGGCACCAGTAATATCTCAATATGTCCTGTCACTGCTGTAGAGCCAGGCTCGGCTTGGTACAGGAACATAAAGAGCCTCAAACCATTATATTAGGTCGTGATAATGATCTAATATAATTGTTACTGGCATTTGGCATATCAAATACAACCGAGCAGCTTGCTAGGCTTGCCGTGCGGGAGGCATACTCTATAAACACCTCCAAATAAAGCCTTATTGATGAGTCGCGCCGCGGCCGGGTGATGCCCAGCAGGTGGGGTGTTTGCCTTGCCGCGGCTGGCCCATGCCGGCCCGGTCGTCCCTGGCTCGGTCTCCGCCCTGGCGGTCCGCCGGGTAATCCTGAGTGCAGAACGAGGAGAAACCCAGCTTGCCGGTGTGACCCAAAGGGCCCCACAAATATCTTTTTTTTGGGGGGGGTGACATCTGGTGATGCTCAGGGGTTACTCTTGGCTTTCCGCTCAGGAATTACTCCTGGTGAAGCTTGGTGGACCATATGGGATGCCGAGGATCAAACCCGTTCGGCTGTGTGCAAGGCAAATGCCCTCCCCTGCCATACCATCGCTCCAGCCCACTGCTCAAATATCTTAGTCTGTGAAAAGTGTTGCAAAAAATTGGAAAAATTGGAGAGGGGAAGGCTAGAGAGATGGTGCAGGGGTTAAAGTGATTGCCTTGGGGTCGGAGCGATAGCCCAGCGGGTAGGGTATTTGCCTTGCACGCGGTTCGATACCCGGTATCCCATACGGTCCCCCCGAACACCGCCAGGCGTAATTCCTGAGTGCAGAGTTAGGAGAAACCTCTGAGCATTGCCGGTGTGGACCCAAAAAGCAAAAAAAAAAAAAGTGATTGTCTTGCATGTGGCCAATCCTTGTTTAATCCACATGGTCCGCATGGTCCTCTAGCATCTGAGTGCAGCCTTGAAGGTTTCTAAGTACCACCAGGTGTGGCCTGGAGGTCCCTGCACACCACCAGGGTGATGGAGGTGAACCCTGGCTCTGTATGGCCTGAGCAGCACCACGTTCTGGGGCTCTTGTGTTGAATAGCTGGCCCGGTTGGACAAGAATCACCCAGAGGATAAACCGGTATCTGTCTCTGTCCCTTTATGGACATGACAGAGCCAGTTAGCTGTTCACTGCAACTTTGTTTCTCTGGACCATGTTTCCCAGCCTGCTGGCCTTTGGATGTGCTCATATGATGTTCTGGCCAGTGGTATGGAAAGTGATGTGTGCCTCTTCCCAGCCTGTCCTTACCTCCAGAACTGCCACACTCTGACCCTCCCAGCTCTCTCCTCCTCCTGGCAACAACTTTGGAAATTCCTAATTGCAGACAGAAGTCTCAAAATAGACTCAAACCTCTAATTCGAATTCCCCTGCAGAACTACCTGTCGCTCAGGAACACCTGTGGATTTTATCTGAGCAGTGAGAAACTTCCATTGTGTTAAGTCTGAGATTTGGGGGCTGCTAAGGCAGCTTCACCACGGCTGTGGGCAAGCAGCACTGGTTGTCATTTCTAATGTACTGTAGGGAAAGTATACATCAGGTCTGATGTATACTATCTAATCTATTGATTCCTAATCTATTGATTAGGAATATAACTTATAGTCATGTGGTTACTATAGTGAACATCAGTGTCAAACCAACTTCAAATGTGGGAACTACATCAGCTTTATTACAATGATATTGAATATACAATACATCATGGCATTTTAATTCTAGATGGCAGAATTCTGCTGTCTCCCATCTAGCCTGTTACTTTGTTATGAGCCGTCATGGTTGCATAGTCTGGACATGTTTTAGCAGTGGTCAAGTCTGGAGTTGTTGATGACTTGGGAGGAAGTGGACACAGGAGGAAACTGATTATTTACTCAAGAAACACACTAGACACACAGTGAGTAAAAAGGAAGAACATGATTTTATCTTTAGTTTGTAGAAGAAAGCCAACTAATAAACAACACTTCATTAAAAGTGCTAAGTACTGTCTCCTTTTTAGTTTTGTTTTGCAAGTAGCTTATTTGTAAATTGGCTGCCAGAGAGCTAGAACAAGGGTTCAGATACATGCCTCAGATGAAGCGGACCCCATTTTGATGCCTGGCGCTATGTGGATCCCTGGACATAGAGCCAGGAGCGAACCCTGAGCACAGCTGGGTGTACCTCAGTTCCCTTGCCCACCAAAAAGCAAAAAAAAAACCTGATGCTCATTTTCTTACAGAATTGAGTCCAACGGGTAATGAGCTGCTAAGGATGATATTAATTCTATTAAACTTATTCTTTTAAATCTCTCGATTGATTTTAGCTCAATGTTGGGAAAAGCAATATCAAAAGCATCTGCCAATTCAAATGGCTATAATATAGAATCTGACCCCCTTCCTTGGGTCTCAGAAACCTTGGGTTTAAAGCGCTTCCATGGCAACAGACGAGAGCCAGCACAGCCTTCCTGGCTTCTCCTTTTGAACAGGAATATCTTGCCTCGTTTCAGACCCAGAGTCTGTCCCTTTGTTCTGCAGGAGTCCATGAGCACAGGCGTTGTCCCCGGCTTGTAGTACTTCAGACTCTGAGGGCGCGAGAAGTCAGGGTTGTGTTGGCTGCTGGGGACAGTCATAACACTGTTGGCACCTTACCTTCGTCTGTCTCTGTTCTGTGAGTAAGTCACTGTGCAGCAGCAAGCAGCTGGCTGCATTTGAGCTTTCCTGAGTGACTAGATACCCAGCTGCAGAGGGCAGGCAGCGCTTGGACAATTCTACTGGCTGGTGGTTGGTGCAGGGGCCTCCAGAGCTGTACCTGGCAATGCTCAGGGAACCAAATGGTGCCAGGGATTGAACCATAGCTGGCCACATGCAAGGAATATACTTTAACTCCTATGCTACCTCACCAACCTCACGGAACAAGAAACAACTGTAAAGAAAGCCATGTTTACAGACTGTAACACTGTTATGAGTTGGTGCTAGGTGGTTCAGAAGGGTATAGAAAAAAAGTCTTCTTGAAAGAGACACCAACATTTTGTGTGTGTATGTGAGAGACAGACAGAGACAGAGACAAAGAGAGAGAGGAGAGAGCTGAGGTGCTTTTTGGAGATTGTAAGAAGCTGAAGTTGACTTATGTGTAACAAATAGGAAGTAGAAATGGTTGATGATAAGACTGAAAAGTTGATCAGTGTAATCACCAGAGACCTCTAAAGACTGATGTGGAGTGTGGCCTTTGATGAGAGAGAGTGTTAATAAGTAAGACAGTAGCATAAACCAAGGGCCAGTTCACAGGGTAGTCTTGCAGGACATCTCCATGATGGATTGCTGGGCAATGAGGCTAATTCAACACTGCAAATGAGAGAAACAGAGACTCAAAGAAGCAAAGCTGTGGTTATGAAAGAGAGAAAGATGATGAAAGGGCACAGCAAAAGGAGAGTCGCTAGTTGGCATCTGATGAACACCTTCCTTGGCCAAGCCTTGTATTGAGGTTTGGAATAAAGAAAGGCAGTTTCCCGTGGCTTCCCCTTGCCCACAGCATGCATTTACTTCCCCTCTTCATCCCAGTCACTACTTTGCTAGATCCTTCAATGGAAGGTTCAAATCCCATTAAAGTTCCTATTATCTGGGAGCAGGAGAACTGATTAAAAAACAAAGTGTGTTACAACCATATGATGGGTTACTTAGTATGAAAAGGAAGTAGTAATACATGAGATAGCACCGGCAAATCTCAGATAAATTGTGCTGATTTAAATAAGACAGATGTAAGAATATTCACAGGAAGTCCAGGAAAATATTTATAATGAAAAGCAAACAAACTAGATAGCATGCAGAGTCTCAAACGTGGCTGGGGAGCTGGAACTCGGCTCTCCCCAGGCTCAGCTGACCATTGAGCCCTCAGGGGGACAGATGGGTTTTCGGAGTGGGCCCATCATCTCTGGGGGTCCTGGAAGCAGCAGGATGGGACTCACCACCACACTAGCTGCCATCTTCGCTGTCCGGATGCTGCAGCATATCAGCCCGCCCGGGAGGGATGCTACCTCAAGACCAGATTAACAGAGCAAAACGAGTTTGAGCCCAGGTAGGCAGCTCCCAGAAGCGGGAATCACCGGGAATTCATCAGATGGAGCCGGAGGTGGCCCTTCCCCCCTCCATTTTGTCAAGCCTGGTGGCCCTGCCCAGGAGCTGCCCCTGGGGTGACCAGCCATAGCATGCAGAGCCTCAAACGCTGCTGAGGAAGCTGGAACTCCGCTCTCCCCAGCCTCAGCTGACCATGGGACCCCTAGGGGGACAGATGGGTTTTGGGAGTGGGCCTATCTCCTCTGGGGGGTCCTGGAAGCAGCTAGATGGGACTCCGCCACCACACTAGCTGCCACCTTCGCTGTCCGCCACTGACCATAAGGCCCTAAATCACGCGGCCGCTTGTGGCTGCGTGGTCCATCAAACTAGTGGAAACAGTTATGTCCTTAATGTACTACATTCTACGATGTGTAGGAAAGTTTGGCGGGAGGGAGAGATAGAGCGGAGAGAAAAGACATACAGAACCCGCCAAGTAGTTGAGGTGTGGGGGGGGGGAGGGAGGTGGGGACATTGGTGATGGGAGATGGGTTCGTGTGGAGGGTTGGGTGTTGGAACACTGTAGAACCAAAACTCTACATGAGCATCTGGCAATTGTATGTCTAAAAGTGGTATAATAAAATTTGAAAAAAATAAAAAAAAAAGCAAACAAACTAGAGTATTGGGGCAGGAGTGATTGTCCAGTGGGTAGAGCATTTGCCTTGCATGTGGCGGACCCAGGTTCGATTCCCCCGGCATCCTATAGGGTACCCCTAAGTACCGCCAGGAGTATTTCCTGAGTGCAGGGCCAGGAACAACCTCTGAGCATTGCTGGGTGTAACCCAAAGAGACAAAAAACAAAGCAAAACAAAACAAATACTAGGATAGCAGTTGGTCTAAGTTAAGCAGTGTGTTTCCCAGGGCACAGACAGAAGCTTGGGTTAACAGGCATAAATGCTTTTGTTAAAAATTGTAGAATACTATACTTCATCTATCTTTCACTACATAAACTTCACACACACACACAAAACTGATCAAGGGGACTGGAGTGATAGTATAGCAGGGAGGGCATTTGCCTTGCACATGGCTGACCTGGGTTCAATCCTCAGCATCCCATATGGTCCCCTGAGCACCATCAGAAGCTATTCCAGAGTGCAGAGCCAGGAGTAATACCTGAGCATTGCTGGGTATGGCCCCAAAAGCAAGCAAATAAACTGATCAAAGGATGAAGCATACTTATATGTATAGTTAAATTGGAAATACAGTAACATATAATGGAGAGATGTCTGCATGGCTAAATATGTGATGAATCAGAAAGCAAAGCTGTTAACAATGACAAACTCTAGTTGATGTGCATGAGGAATGACAGGACCAGTCTGCAACCCTCAGGCCTTTCAAAGCTGCCAGTTGGGGGTGGCAAGGGAACCCACTGAGTTCCTTTCCCCGAATGATGCCTGGTAGGTACAGTAGAAAACCTTTCCCAGGTTTTTCTTTTGTTTCAGCACTAAGGCTTCTCTTTATGGACACCCCCTTTCCGGACATCACTTCTTAGAATTTCTTTGCATCTGTGTTCTATAGTCTGGGGGTAAAGATGATAAAAGCCACCTAAAATGTCTTCCAATAAATTTCACTGCAAAAATGATTTGAAATATCACAGCAACGTGATTTTGTGGTTGTTGTTTCAAAAATGAAAAGGCTTTACAGAAACTACTATGTGCTGACAGGGAAAAGTTCCTGGTCCACATGAGGTCTCCAGATGAACAGAAAGGGCAGGAGCAGATGGAAACAGTGACTACTGTCTCTTCTGTCACATGAAAAGGAGCTTTGCTTCTCTGCATTTGGTCAGAGGATATTTCTCCCTTCGTGAAAAATGTCTTTTCCTTAGAGTCTTTAAATCTATTTCCAAACCTAATTTAATTGTATTTTTAATTTTCTGATAGCTGGGACATTCATGAAGTTCCGTTTTTAACCATTTCAGTGGCTGGCCCACTCACCTTTTCTTTGCAAAGTCATGTTGCTTAATCAAGTCATTTGATGTACAGTTCTAAGTTTATTATTTTATGAAGCTTCTTGTTATGGGACATCTGTTAGAATCTGCTTATTCTGTCTTTGAGTTACTAAGTACCTTCATATATATGCACATATATAAATTAATGGATTATTTAAGATGTGTGGTTCTTTTGTTTTGGGAGCCACACCTGGTGGTGTCCAGGAGCTACTCCTGGTAAGGTGCTTGGTGAACTGCAGTTCAAAGGCGGGCTCAACATGCAAAAACGTGTGCTCCAACCTCTGCTTGTCTCTCTGGTCTATAAACGTTTTTAAATTTGCACATCCTTGGTTCTGCACTCAAGTATCACCCTGGTGGGGCTCGGGGACAGCATGGGGTGCTGCATTGCCCTCCCCCTGCTGCAGTTGCTCCTGCCCCCACAGATGTTTAGTTCCTAAATTAGTAGCACGCCAAATCTAATCATTACAATTTTAACTTTCTCCAATCTTCTGCATGCTGACTTATTTGCTTGTTTCCATGCTTCCTGCCTAGCGTGCAAAAAATACTTGAATTGGTGATTTACAAACTTGAGTAGGCTTCAGAATCATCTAGGGGGCGTGTTTAAACTGTAGATTCTAGGACCTCTTCCTGGCACAGTGCAGTAGGAATGACATTTGAGAAACACTGCCTGCTAAGATGTATGATCCAATAATACCTCAGCATAACAATGATATGATTATCAACTTATATAGCTGTTTTTTTTTTTGGTTGTTTTTTATTTTTGGTCAGACCTGGTGGTGCTCAGGGACATTTTTGTGTTATTGGGGATCAAACCAAGGTCAGCTATTTGTAAGCAATGTGGCTTAAGTCCTGTACTGTTTCTCTATTTCTCTGCACATTACAATGTTGTTTCATGAACCAGTCTGGGATTATAGAGAAGGTCAAAGGAAAAGGCATAAGCTTGTTTGCAGGATATCATCTGACTCCTGGCACTGCAAAGTTCCCCTGAGTACCGCTGAGAGCAACCCCTGAACACTGTGGCCTGCAAACAAAACACAAGTCAGTCAATCTGGAGAAAATACAGTATGTTTTTAAAAAAAATCTAATCACAGTAAACAAACCTAGTGCAGAAATGATACAGTTTTGGGGCAGGTGTCATATCTCAGTGTGCAGAGTGCATATCCTGCGTGCAGGAGGTCCAGATTCACTCCCTGCCACCAGCTCCTGGACGGCGGAGCACTGAGCGAGGAGCAGCCCTCAGCACTGCTGAGTGTGGCCCTTCTCCCCCCAAATAAACTCTCCAAGCTGACACTAACTTGCTGCATACCTTTTCCTATACCTATCAGCACATTAGTTTTTTTTTATTTTTTTTTATTTTTATCATACATGCTTTGCTTTTGACTAAGTAAGTTTTGGGGGTGTTTTTTCTAGCAGTACTTCTATCAGTACTTTGTGTGACCTACTGCAGAAGTTAGTTTAATTTCTAGGATCTTATTATTGTTTTTGTTTGGGGCCATACCTGGCAGTGCTCAGGGGTTACTTCTGGCTCTGCACTCAGAAATCACTCCTGGTGGTGTGCACATGGGATGCTGGGGATTGAACTCTGGTTGGACACTTGCAGGGCAAATGTCCTACCCACTGTAACATGTTCTATCGTAAAACATTCAAGTTACTCTAACACCTATTCCTCCACCGATTTCCCACAACTAGATAAAATATTTGAATACATAAAATATATTTTAATGATATTAATTATTAATTAATTATATTCATTGCCTCACTGCCTTCCCGTTCATCATCGATTTGCTCGAGTGGGCCACAGTAACATCTCCATATGTCCTGTCTCATGCTAGTAGAGCCCAAGGGCCTCTGCTTGCTCCAGGAACATAAAAGTCTCAAACCATTCCATTAGGTCATGGGAATGAGGTCTATAATTGTTACTGGTATTTGGCATATCAAATACGACACGGGTAGCTTGCCAGGCTCTGCCGTGCAGGTGGCATACTCTTGTAGTCACCTCTGCTCTCAAGCATTTATTGATGAACCGCACCGCCACTTGCGGCTGCGCAAGCCCGGCTGTGATCAGCTCTTTTGCTGGGTGGAGTTGATGAGAGGGGAATCTGGATGTGGAAAATGGAGGCCCTCATGGAGTGGGGGTCTGGCTTCTTGTGAGGCTCTGCTGGGGTGGCGGGCCAGGGCTAGAACCCGCCATCCCCTCCCGGCGCCTCGTGATTAGCTGGGCACAGGAAGAGCTGGTAGCAGCTCTGCTCCATGTCTGTGAGTCTCTAATTAATTATATTAATGGTATTTAATGATATTAATAATGATACTTATTGCAACATTTAAAAAATAAAGATGACCTTATTCTTTGTTATTGGGCCACACATATACATGCTCAGGCCTCACTCCTGGTGGTGCTGGAAGACCATAAGGGGTCCTGGGGATTGAACCTAGGTTGGCTGTATGCAAGGCAAGCACAAATGTGCTGTCCTATCTCTCTGATCTCTACCTTAGTCTTATTCTATTGTAATATCTATGGGATTTCACAAAGAAATTATTTTTAAAAGCTTCTGACCTTTTTAGTAACCGAAAGGTAGTCTCCTACCTGCTTCTCTACCATCCCTACTGAAACCACCACTGATTCTTACAGTAGAACTTTTTTCAGAAGTGTGATGACATACTTTCATCTAATTTTCTTTTCATATCTCAGTCCTAGTTCCTCTGTTTAGAATCCATTTCTGACTATCTTATCTGCCGAGCTCCTATAGGCCCTAGTTCACCTCATGTTATCAGCAAATGCTTCCACTGCCTTGGGAGATGGGCTATTCTAAGCAGATGCTAGGGCCTTAATGCCTCTCTTGCTAGATGTCAAGAAAGTTACAGCAAGAAATGTTTCATAAGTATGTAAAGGGATAAACATGACAGCCTTTCAGTATCTGTACTGCAAACCATAACGCCCAAAAGGAGTGAGGGGGGGGAGAGGGATAGGGAGAGGGAGAGAGAAGGGGGGAGAAGGAGAAAGAGAGAGAGAAAAATAGAGAGAGAAAGACACACAGAGAGAGAGAGGTGCTTGCCATAGATGTGGGGTGGGGGTGGCAGAGGGCAACTAGGGACACTGGCAGTGGAAAATATGCACTGGTAGAAGGATGGGTGTTGGAACATTACATAACTGAAACCCAATCATGAAGAGCTTTGTAACTGTGTATCTCACCATTAGTCAAAAAAAAAAAAAAAAGAAAGAAAAGAAACGTTTCACAAGTAACAACTCATGTGGTCTGGTTAAGAGTAATGGAAAATAAAAACCACTCTGAAAACATTTATTTACAGATCTAAAGTGAACAAATGATTTAAGGGATGATAACTTGACATAAATTAGAAAACATCTTAATATTAATCTTTCTTTTCATATACTTCAAATTTGTACTTAATGCCTTTTTCCTCCTGGACACCAGAAAGAACCCCTGGGTATCTGTGAAAGAAAAGTAAGACATTAAATAAAATGTCAGTAAAAAAAGATCACTTCCATGACTCTCAGTCAAACAGCACAAACAACATGTAAATACAAGTTTTTCCTTCATTTTCCCTTCCAAGTCATATATCACTGTTAAGTTGGGTAAATATGATAAACAAATGGCAAAACCGTTCAACAGCCCAGAAAGATAACAAATAGTATAAAATATCCTTTTTCCTTTTGGTTTTTTTTTCCCGATTTTATTTTATTTTATTATTTTTCCCCCAAATATTGTTACACCATTTTAGACATACAATTGAAAGATGCTCATGTAGAGTTTTGGTTCTACAGTGTTCCAACACCCATCCCCTCCACCCAAACCCATCTCCCATCACCAATGTCCCCACCTCCCCTCCCCCCTCCCACACCTCAACTATTTGGCGGGTTCTGTATGTCATTTCTCTCCTCTTTATCTCTCCCTCCCGCCAAACTTTCCTGCTCTTCATGGAATTCAATGCATTAAAAGACATTACTGTTTCCACTATTTTAATGGACCGCATGGCCGCAAGCGGCCGCGCTGCACTGGGCTCGAACTGGTTTTGCTCTGTTGATCTGGTCGTGAGGCAGTTTCCCAGCGTCCGGACAGCGAAAATGGTGGCTAGTGTGAGGGGCGAGTCTCATCCAACTGCTTCCGGGACCCCCAGAGGTGACAGGCCAACACCCAAAACCCGTCTGCTCTCCTGGGGGTCCCCTCTTCAGCTGGGCCAGGGGCGAGCCGAGCTCCAGCCTTCCCAGCCGCTTCATGTTATGGCCGATGGCCCCCGGGCAGCTCCTGGGCGGGGCCACCAGGCTCTACAAAATGGAGAGGGGAATGGCCGAACCCTGACTCCATCTGACGAATTCCCAGTGATTCCCGCTTCTGGGAGCCGCCTACCTGGGCTCGAACCGGTTTTGCTCTGTTGATCTGGTCGTGAGGCAGTTTCCCAGCGTCCGGACAGCGAAAATGGTAGCTAATGTGATGGGCGAGTCTCATCTGGCTGCTTCCGGGACCCCCCAGAGGCGACGGGCCCACTCCCAAAACCCGTCTGCCCTCCTGGGGGTCCCCTCTTCAGCTGGGCCCCGGGCGAGCCGAGCTCCAGCCTCCCCAGCCGCTTCTTGTTATCTCCTTTTTCCTTTTGGCTTTTGATCATTCTTCCCCAGTGAACCAATTAGCAGCTTCTCTTTTATCTCTCCACTCTACCTTCTTGCTAAGAACTCTTTACATAAAGAATTACTGGTTTGAGCAAAATAAAACACTCTGGCTACTCGGAGCAGAATGGCTGTTCCGTGCTAGGAAAGACTACTGTAGTCTCCTACTTGATCAACAGGCCCGGTCCCAATGCTCCCTATCTGTGGCCCACGGCAATTCCTTGAGTAGAACCACTATTTTTCATCTGATTGTTTCCATTTCCCAATTTACACACAGGTCTGTGTATTTCTAGCTTCAAAACCCAGACCCACCTCTCGAACCCATATCAAGAATGGTGGTTGCTGGAACTACAGTAACTGTTTAGAATTCCCTCTTAGGAATCGCCACGCCGTTTACTATTTTCAAGAGCAGCTTCACCATTAATGTCCCTACCAACATGGACATGAGTTCTAGTTTCTTCACAGACACTTGTTTTTGTTGGGGGTAGGAGAGGAACAGGTTTGGGCCACACCTGGTAGTGCTCAGGGGTCCAAACCCAGTGCTGGGGCTAGAGCCTGGGTCAGCCAGGTGCTTTGTTCCCTGTACTTCTCTCTGGCCGTCTTTCTTTCTTTTTTTAAAAACTGAAGAGCTACTTGCTGTGTTTACTGCAGCAATATTCACATTAGCCAAGAAGTAGAAGCAACCTACATGTTCACTGACAAACGACAAGAGAAACAAAATGTGATATTTACTATAAGTTCCACCTACACAATGGAATACTATGCAGCTGTTAGGAAAAATGAAGTCATGAAATTTTCCTATAAACAGATGGATCTGGAGAGTATGATGAGAGAAATGAGTCAATAAAAGGATACAGAAAGACCGCATTCATTTGCAGGATGTATAAAAATAAAAATAGTATGAAGCTAATATCCAAGGCCAGGGAAAACAGGGGCCAGGAGAATTGTCAAGGGTTGAAATCTACCACAAGTGTGTGGGGCACAGAGGCTAGGTAAGATAGAGAAGGGACCAGTTTGTCAATAATAATTGGAAATGGTCATGCTGGATTAGAACTGAACGTTTATTTATTTATTTTTTAAATTTTTCTATGTTTTTAGAACTAAATGTTTAAAGTAGGTCAAAGTATGTACACGGTAACCCTTCAGTGTATGTATTACAAACCACAATGTGCAAAAAGGAGAGAAAGAGAAGGAGAGAGGTGGAGAGAGAGAGAGAGAGAGAGAGGGAGGGAGAGAGAGAGAGAGAAGAAAAGTGTATGCCATAGGGGCAGGTTTGGGGGGAGTTTATGGGGGGGAGGGAAACTGGGGACATTGGTGTTGGGAAATGTGCACTGATGGAGGGATGGGTGTTGGAAACCCCAATCATGCACAGCTTTGTAATGGTCTGTCTCACGGTGATTCAATTAAAAAAAAATAAAAAATTTAACAGAATATTATTCTGCCATGAAGAGAACATTCTGCCACATGCAACACAGACAGACAGGAAGGGGCTCACTCTGAGGGGAGTCAGCCATGGGAGGCTCTGCACCTCAGGGCTCTACTTTTGGGAGTGCCCCTGAGAGTCACACTGCTGGACAGAGCCAGAGGCCAGTGGTCTGGCGGTGGAGGGGGAGCAGGGGACAGAAACCTTCTACTCTGATTCAAGAACATAAAGTTTCCGTAGTGCAGGATGCGTAAGTCCTGCAGTCCTGCTGCACACGGAGCCTGGGACTGAGGTCTCAAGCCCCGCCAACTCCCACACTGCAGCGTTCTTGGGCCTTCTTGGAACTGTGGAAGTGATGGGCGAAGACTCACTGGAAGGGCTCCCCGCCCTCCTGAGCACCACCCTTGAGCTGCCCTTGCTCTTCCACCCCTCTACCCATAATTAACCGTTATGGACTAGGGAGACAGCTCAAGTGATGGAGCTCATGCCTGCATGTGCAAAGGCCAGTCCCCCAAGCTCTGCCAAGCCCAAGCAGGCCACCAGCAGGCCCCCATGGCTGGAGTCAAGAGTCATTATGGATGGACACTGTTTTAAAAAGAAATGATCAGGTGTTAACCCTTTGTTGGCTAATTATAGATGATGTCATCTTGACTAGAAATTATAATTAGAAACGTGAAGTAGGGGCCGGAATGATAGCACAGTGGGTATTTGTTTGCCTTGCACCCAGCATCCCATCATCCCATATGGTCCCCTGAGCACCGCCAGGAGTAATTCCTGAGTGCAGAGCCAGGAGTAACCCCTGAGCACCGCCAGGAGTAATTCCTGAGTGCAGAGCCAGGAGTAACTCCCTGAGCATCGCCAGGTGCGACCCAAAAAAGAAAAAAAAAAAAAAAAAGAAAAGAAAAGAAAAGAAACATAAAGTAATATTAGCATAATGTGTAAGGAAAGGGAATAGGTTTTTTTTTGACTAATTTATATTTCAGAAGCAGCAGCAATGTAGCTAAAGAAGAGGTAAACAGAGTTCTTAAAATAGTTATTAGTAGGAAACAAACAAGTACGGTTAAGATGACGCCTTTATACACAGCACAGGCTCCAAGGAGAGAGACACCCAGGTGGCATCTAAGCCCAGCGTGGTCACTTCAAACTGCCCACTGATGAAGGGCATCAGGCTGGATATTCCAATACCCAGCCGTGGGGCCAACTCCTGCTTCACAGCCTCGTGTGGGGTCTTTGTCCTCTTTGACTGCACAGCCACATGGAAGGTTAATTAGGAGAAGCCTGTCTGACCCCAGACAAGCTCATTACGCAGAAATCTGCTGCTCCCACAGACTGGACCCTGCTGGTTTGGCTGGAGTCCAGCATACAGCAGTCTGAGAGCGAGATTTCTTTGGGCAGATGAATGCAAGCAGTGTCTCCATGGGCACACAGAGAGAGAAGAGGTACTGTCTGCGGGCACACTGAGAGAGGAGAGCTGCTGTACCTGGAGGGCCGGAGAGAGACCAGCCGTGGGCGCAGGGGCTGACACAGAGCAAGACCCTCCTTATTGTGTTTACATTCAATTCTGCTTTGAAGCTTCTGCCACTGGTGACCTTATCTACTTTTTCCTTCCTTCTCTTCATGACAGTCCTCTTTCCTCTTTCTTTCACCTTCCTGGGCATTTTCCGTGACCAGGAAATATGTATGAATGAGAGGTACCATGTTTCGTGGAAACTGACGTGATCACCGAGGTCCATGGACAGGGACCATTAAAATCTGAACTAGGGAACTGGAGCAATAGCACTGCGAATAGGGTGTTTGCCTTGCACGCTGAAGACCTGGGTTTGATCCCCTGGCATCCCATATGGTGCCGGAATACTGCCAGGAGTAATTCCTGAGTGCAGAGCCAGGAATAACTCCTGACCATTGTGGGGTCTGACCCAAAAAAGAAAACAAAACCGAAAAACAAACAAACAAACAAAAACACTAAGTAATGTTACAGATTTGCAGAGAAGTTGCATTCTGTTTGTTCCAGAGGTTTCCTTTCTTGTCAACTTCATCAAAGACAAACTACTCCAGATATGTCTTATGCGATTCCTGTGCTCTTTACCTTCTTCCCTTAAAAAGTTAGCTGTATAGCTATATAAGAAAAAACAGCCAACCCCGTTAGAAAATGGGGAGAGGAGATGAACAGAAACTTTGACAAGGAAGAAATCCGAATGGCCAAAAGGCATATGAAAAAAATGCTCATCATCACTAATCATCAGAGAGATGCAAATCAAAACAACAATGAGATATCACCTCACACCACAGAGAATGGCCCATATCCAAAAGGGTAAAAGCAACAAGTGCTGGCGTGGATGTGGGGAAAAGGGGACTCTCATACACTGTTGGTGGGAATGTCGACTTGTACAACCTTTCTGGAAAACAATATGGACATTCCTCCAAAGACTAGAAATTGAGCTCCCCTTTGACCCAGCCATACCGCTCCTGGGAATATACCCTGGAAAGCCAAAAACGCACAGCGGAAACACAATCCGCACTTTTATTTTCATAGCAGCACTGTTCACAATAGCCAAAACCTGGAAACAACCAGTATGCCCGAGAACTGATGACTGGATAAAGAAACTGTGGTACATCTACACAATGGAATACTATGCAGCTGTCAGAAAAAAATGAAGTTATGAAATTTTGCTATAAATGGATGGATATGGAAAGAATCATGTTGAGTGAAATTAGTCAGAAGGAAAGAGAGAGACATAGAATGACTGCATTTATTTGCATGGCATAAATATACTAGGTGATCTTACCAAAAGTGGAAATTACCACAAGCGTGTGGGAGTCAGAGGTTGGTTTAGATAGAGAAAGGAACATGAGTGAATAAATGTCTAAAGTTCTGATACTAACATAGAACTGAGCATTAAAGACAGACAAAAAAATGCAAATGATGGCTTCTAAGTGTATCGTAGTGCAACCCACAATGTGTGGGAGAAGGAGGAGAGAGAGAGGGAGAGGAGAGGAGATAAAGAACCTGCCATTTAGGCGGGATGTGGGAGGGGGAGGGAATTGGGGACATGGGTGGTGGCTGAGGGGCACTGGTGGAGGGCGGGTGCTGGAACACTGTGTGACCTAAACCCCCCAAGCGTGAACAACGTTGTAATTGTATATCTCATGGTGGTATAATAAAATGTTAAAAAAAATAAAAATAAAGGAGCAAAAATAAAAAAAAAAAAAAAAAAAAAAAAAAAAAAAAAGATCCTCCCTGGATGGGGCTCTGGGCTCTTAGCCACTGACCACTTGGGGTCATGCTATGGGCTCAAGTATACTTGCTTATTAATAAAACCCTTGCTTTTGCATAGGAAAAAAAAAGTTAGCTGTATAGAGCGCAGGCTGGGGTGGAGTGGGGGGGAATCATTGGACATTGGTGGAGCGAAATGGGCACTGGTGGAGGGATGGGTGCTGGACCACTGTATGACTGAAACCCAAATATGAACACTTTTGTAACTGTATATCTCATGGTGGTATTAATAAAAACTTAAAAAAAATCATTAACTGTTGGAAAAGCTGGTAGAAAGCATATAACTCACTGAATTCTCTCCATTTGCCCCAATTAAAGTCAAGTATCTGATCTTGCTGAGGCAAATCAATGAGAAAAAATAGTGCTGTGGCATCTGGGTATAAATGTTTCCAGTGTTTCTTCCCCTCACGCATGTTCTACTGAAAATATATCTACTCTTTCTGTGCATCTTACCAACTCCACACATAATTTCACTCAAACATCTTGACAGAAACAGTTTGTCACTGAATTGACCTCAGTTCAGAATGACGACCATGAACTAAGAGATTACACCTTAGAAACCCCATGTTCCCCCCCCCACCACCATTCTTGCTAATACTCTGTGATAAGAAAACCAAATACTTCCTAGTCTCCCCCTTTCTCCTTCTTCTGAATCTTGCCCTATTTATAACAAAACAGAAATGCTGATCTTGGACCGAGCCATGTTTGTGTCAGGAGAGAACCAGAAATCAAAGCATGTCTCCAATCAATCTTTTTTTTTTAAAGTATTTTATTATACCACTGTGAGTGAGATATACAATTACAAAGATATACAATTAAAAGTTCATATTTGGGTTTGGGTCATACAGTGTTCCAGCACCCATCCCTCCACCAGTGCCCATCTCCCACCACCAACGTCCCTGGTTCCCTCCCTCCTCCCCCAGCCCGCCTCCATGGCAGGTTCTTTATTTCTTTCCCTTTCTTTCTCTTTCTCTTTTCCTTCCCTTCCAGACTATGGATTACAGAACATACATTAAAGGGTTGTCATGTGTATCTTTTTGCCTGTATTTAATGCTCAGTTCTAGGTTGGTATTAGTACTTTCAACAATTGTTAGCACACTGTTCCACTTTCTGTCATACCTAGTCTCTGAGTCCCACACGTTTGTGATAATTTCCACCTTTGACAAGACCTCCTGATACATGTTTCACATGCCCAGCGGGTAGGGTGTTTGCCTTGCACGCGGCCAGCCTGTGCCGGCCCGGGTTCGATCCCCAGCATCCCATATGGTCCCCCGAGCACCACCAGGAGTGATTCCTGAGTGCAGAGCCAGGAGAAACCCCTGAGCATTGCCGGGTATGACCCAAAAAGCAAAAAACAAAAACAAAAAACAAAAAAAACCCTTGGATATTGGTTCATAATATGTACATATATATTTATGTCATGCAAATATTCATTCTATATCTGTCTCTCTCCTTCTGGCTAATCTCAATCAACATAATCTTCTCCATGTCCATCCATATATAGGCAAATTTTATAACTTCATTTTTCCATCATTGTGTAGATGTACCATAGCTTCTTTATCCAGTCATCGATTCTTGGGCACTCTGGTTGTTTCCAGATTCTGGCAATTGTGAATAATGCTGCTATGAACATAAAAGTAGGGATGGTGTTTCTGCTGCGTATTTTTGGCTTCCCAGAGTATATTCCCAGGAGTGGTATGGCTGGGTCAAATGGGAGTTCATTTCTAGTCTTTGGAGGAATGTCCATATTGTTTTCCAGAAAGGCTGTACCAGCTGAAATTCCAACCAACAATGGATGCGTGTCCCCTTTTCCCCACATCCACGCCAGCATTTGTTGTTCTTGCTCTTCTGAATATGTGCCAGTCTGTGGTGTAAAATGATATCTCATTATTGTTTTGATTTGCATCTCTCTAATGATTAGTGATGATGAGTATTTTTTCATATGTTTTTTGGCCGTTCGAATTTCTTCCTTGTTGAAGTTTCTGTTCATTTCTTCTCCCCATTTTTTGATGAGGTTGTTTGTTTTCTTCTTGTAAAGTTCTACCAGTGCCTGATATATCCTGGATGTTAGCCCCTTATCAGATGGATACTGGGTGAATATTCTTTCCCAATCTGTGGACTGCCTTTCTATCTTAGTCACTGTTTCTTTTGATGTTCAGAAGCTCTTTAGTTTCATGTAGTCCCATATGTTAATCTTTTCTTCTAGTTGCTTTGTTAGTGATGTTTCACCTTTGAAGATACCTTTAGCTTCAATGCCATGGAGGGGGTTTTCCTATATTTTCTTCAATATACTTTATGGATTCAAGTCTGATATTGAGATTTTTAATCCATTTTGATCTGATTTTTGTGCATGGTGTTAGACAGAGGTCCAAATCCATTTTTTTACATGTCGCTGCCCAGTTTTCCCAACACCACTTGTTGAAGAGGCTTTCTTTATTCCATTTTGGACTCTTTGCACCTTTATCAAAGATTAAATGATCATGTACTTGAGGCTGGGTGTCAGGATACTCAATTCTATTCCATTGGTCCACAGGTCTGTTTTTATTCCAATACCGTGCTGTTTTAATTACTACTGCCTTGTAGTACAGTTTGAAGTTGGGAAAGGTGATGCCTCCCATCTTCTTTTTCCGAGGATTGCTTTAGCTATCCTTGGGGGTTTATTGTTCCATACAAATTTCAGAAGTGTTTGGTCAATTTCTTTGAAGAATGTCATGGTTATCCTTACAGGGACTGCACTGAATCTGTACAGAGCTCTAGGGAGTATTACCATTTTGAAAATGTTGATTCTCCCCATCCATGAACAGGGAATATGTTTCCATTTCCTTGTGTCCTCTTTTATCTCTTGGAGCAGTGTCTTGTAGTTTTCTTTGTACAGGTCCTTTACACACTTGGTTAAGTTGATTCCTAGGTACTTGATTGTCTGTGGCACAATTGTGAATGGAATCGTTTCCTTAATATCCCTTTCTTCTCTTTCGTTATTTGTATATAGGAAAGCCACCGACTTTTGGGTGTTGATTTTGTATCCTGCCACTCTACTATAGGCATCTATAGTTTCTAGGAGTTTTTTGGTAGAGAGTTTAGGGTTCTCTAGGTATAATATCATGTCATCTGCAAATAATGATAGCTTGACTTCTTCCTTGCCTATCTGCATGCCCTTGATGTCCTTTTCTTCTCTGATTGCTATGGCAAGTACTTCCAGTACTATATTGAATAAAAGAGGCGAGAGTGGGCAACCTTGTCTTGTCCCTGATCTCACGGGAAGGCTTTCAATTGTTCCCCATTTAGAATGATGCTTGCTGTGGGCTTTTGGTAGATGGCTGTAACTATCTTGAGGAAAGTCCCTTCAATTCCCATTTTCTGGAGGGTTTTAATCATGAACGGGTGCTGGAGCTTGTCAAATGCTTTCGCTGCGTCTATTAATAGGATCATATGGTTTTTATTTTTTTTTCTTATTGATTTGGTGCATTATGTTGATTGACTTGCGAATGTTGAACCATCCTTGTATTCACGGATGAATCCTATTTGGTCATGATGTATATTCTTCTTGATGACTCTTTGGATTCTGTTTGCTAGTATTTTGTTGAAGATCTTAGCATCCGTGTTCATCAGGGAGATTGGTTTGTAGTTTTCTTTCTTTGTGTTGTCTCTCTTTGCTTTGGGTATCAGGGTGATATGTGCCTCATAGAAGCTGTTTGGGAGTGTTTCTTTTTCTTCTATTTCCTGGAAGAGCTTGAAAAGGACTGGCAGTAGGTCCTCCTTAAAGGTTTGGTAGAGTTCACTAGTGAATCTGTCTGGACCTGGGCTTTT
This sequence comes from Cryptotis parvus, assembly GCA_021461705.1. Classification (NCBI taxonomy): domain Eukaryota; kingdom Metazoa; phylum Chordata; class Mammalia; order Eulipotyphla; family Soricidae; genus Cryptotis; species Cryptotis parvus. The sequence goes on along the minus strand of JAJIBD010003795.1, from coordinate 118,626 downwards.
GTGTTTGGGCAGACTTTTAATTACTGTTTCAATTTCCTCGATGGTGATAGGCTTATTCAGGTATTGGAGGTCCTCTTGTTTCAGCCGTGGGAGGTTATAGGACTTCAGGAATTGATCCATTTCCTCTAGATTCTCATGTTTCATGGCATACAGGCTCTCAAAGTAATCTCTGATGATCTTTTGGATTTCTGTGGTTTCTGTTGTGATGTCACCATTTTTATTTCTGATTCTGTTTATCCCTGTTGCAGGACATCTAAAAGCCCAAAAGCCTCTGCACATGCCCTGGATTGCCTCCTGCAGGTCACTTTGTAGATAGAGGGGTAGTTTAAATGTGGCAGTTTATCTGACCATGTATTCTGTATTGGCTGGTATAAATATTCTCTCATGCTACCACAATCATCGTGGGACTAGCTAGATCTTACCAGCATATTTGCCTGGCCACGCTGGACCCCTAAGTAATTAGACCAGAGAGAAATGCTGTTTGCTTCCAAGCAAACAAGCATGGCTCCCTGATATACTCAAAGGCAACTAAAATATAAAACTACAATGAAGTAGAAGAGACTTGTGAAGGCTTGGAGAAATATTTAACTGGCATTAGTATTAGTCTTTGGTACAGAGACATGCCATCTCAGAAACCCCCTTCTCTACCCTATAAAGGCATTTCCAGGCAGATCTTGGCTCAAGACTTGACCCTCCGTGTTTCCCATAATAGTGGGAGGTCTGAGTTGCAGGGGTATAAATCTAGCCTGCTTCCTCTCTTGCGCTCTCTCTTTTGGGCTGTCTTTTGGGGCCCGCACTCTTCTTGGGAGTCTTGTCTTTGTCTCCTCTCTACAGGGCCTTAACACGTGGTGGCTGCCATATTGGCCTACACTTGGCAGGGGTTTTAGCCTGGAATCCTAAGCACCGGGTTTTTCCTATTGTTGATTTATATGCCTGAACCTGTGATAAGTAAAGCATTTTAAAACCCGTGCGGATTCCTGAGTTTTCATCCATTCCCCGCCGGCTTCAGAAGGGAACTCACTTCCCAGCACTGTTGGGGACCCTGGCGGTGTCCTCGACAATCCCCTACCAATCTTTGAGCAGTAAGTTTCTAGGGTGAACCAGATTTTATGCAGCTCTTAAGAAATAATACTGTCTCCTGTTGTTTAGTGACTACCCCCTTGCTTTGTGAGCAGGAGAAGAGACATAATTGGCATGGCAGAAACCTGGCTTTCCCACCTCTTTGGATGCTCTAGTATCATAGAAGTACCAAAGTCCCATCTCTTTCCTTCAACAGCTTACACAAATCCTTTCATTTCTAAATAAACTGGTTTTTAGAATTTTATTACAATGAAGTCATATTATATATATCACTTTGTTTTATCACTTAATGATTAATAGCTCAATCATTATTTTGTGTTGATATTATATATTTACACATTATATATATTTTCTTTCTCATTTTTAAATTTTTATTGATTTATTTTAGTAAATTTGTTGAGTAAATAGAAAAAAAAGTTAGCCGTGCTATTGGAGTGTTGGAAGTTAGAGAAGTTAGATACTTCACGCTTCCATCTATTCACCATTGAGATTTTCTAAAACATTTAAGAAATAATGCCAATCCTCTATAAATTCTTCTCAAAAAATATATGTAAGAGATAATTTATTTGTTAAATCATCTGTGAGGCTGGTACTATCACTTTATGCAAACCAGGTGAAGGCATTAAAAAGAAATAAAGCTGCATGCGATATCCTTTATGTATACAAATGGAAAAAATTAGCAAAGAAGAGACTACATATTAATGCCAAGTACATTTATCCCAGAAATGTGAGTTTTATATATCATAAAAATCATTGTAGTTTCAGGGGCTGGAGCAATTGTAGAGGGCATTGCACTTGCCTGCCTTGTATGCGGTTGACCTGGATTTGATCCCCAGTACCACCACATATGGTCTTCTGAGACCTACAGGAGTGACTTCCAGGAGTGCAGAGCCAGGAGTAATCCCTGATCACAGCTGGGTGTGGCCCCAAGCCCCACTGTCCGCCCCTCTTCCCCCAAAACATTTATAGTAGGGTCAAAGAGAATGTACAGGAGGAAAAAGCATACCTTGGATATGGCCAATGCTGGTTCCAAGCCACGATCCTTAGGTCCCTCAAGCTAGGAGTTACACATGAACAGGGCCAGGAAGGAGCCCTGAGTGTTGCCAGCTATGGTCTGAATGTACCCAATCCATGCAATATATGTGTTAATAGTGTAATAAGCATTAACTAGCATATTTTGTCTTATAAGTTTATGTTTTCTATAGAAGCTACCTTTTGATTTAGGGCCACACGGGCTGTGCTTAGGACTTACTCCTGGCTCTGTGCTGGGGATCACTCTGGCGTGTTCAGGGGAACACATGGAGTGCTGGGAATTTTTTGGATCACACCCTACTTCCCAGCTCTGGGTTTTAGTATTGCTAATGACGGATTATTCATCTCCTTCCTATAAGCTTTGTGCACATGTTTATGCTAAGGAGATTTTTGCATAGGAAGAGAGTCGTGGCAGTACATTTGTGAGTTAATCAATTCTGATTTATTTACTCCTGGGCTTCTGCCATATTTCCTAACTATAAACCTCAGTAGCCTTCAGATTGATTCTAATCTCTCACATGCCCAAAAGAGGGTCCCATTGTGGGACTGGATGGAACCAGGAAAAGAGATCACCCTAGCTTCAAAATGGAGCAACTATGTGTCCTACACAATGATCTGACCTTAAGCTTGTTCCTGACACAGAGATAAGAGTTAGATCAGGAGTGGGCCCATCACCTCTCGGGGGTCCCTGAAGCAGCTGGATGAGAGTCGCCCATCACACTAGCCACCACCTTCACTGTCTGGACGCTGGGATACTAACTCATGACCAGATTAACAGAACAAAACCAGTTCGAGCCTCACGTGATGCGGCCGCTTGCCGCCACGCGTCCATCAAAGTAGTGGAAACAGTTATGTCCTTAATGCACTGCATTCTACGATGTTCAGGAAAGTTTGGCGGGAGGGAGAGATAGAGAGGAGATAAAAGACATACAGAACTCGCCAAGTAGTTGAAGTGTGGGAGGGGGGGGGGGAGATGGGGACATTGGTGATGGGAGATGGGTTTGGGTGGAGGGATGGGTGTTGGAACACTGTAGAACCAAAACTCTACATGAGCATCTTGCAATTGTATGTCTAAAAGTGGTTTAATAAAATTTGGGAGAAAATGTGGGAAAAAAAAAGAGTTAGATCCAGGAATGAACTGTTTTGAAACAAACATAAACAATAGATTACAGGACCCTGAAGGGATTGGATATGATCAATCTGGCGAGAGGAACGTACTCAGGGTAGGTTCATATTGCGTGATCTTCCCAGGAAATGTCACCCCGTAAATTTAATCCTGGATGTAGATAAATATCTGTCTTTCTTACTGTGCTTATACAAAAATGACTAGAAATATTACTGAAATGATTGTTTATCAGTCAAGGATAGAGGAAAACAATGCTTTGCCCTACAGCATCCCTATAGTAATAGATTATTGCTTCAAAGCTGGCTGTCGATTTATTCACACTAGTCTCTGTATGTCTCTTTAGGAGATATTTGCAAAAAACAAAGTCACACTCTGACAATAATGTCAAGATTAAAACAGACTATTTTAAAGAATGTGTTAACAGTTAATCTAAAAGTGTTGATGTAATTAATTTATACTTTTTCTCTAGAATCAACAGCTGAAAAGACCTGTTTTGTCAGGTGAGGCTTCTAAGCAGTGCTGATGGTTGGCACTGCCAGTGCTACTTGGCTAGTTCAGTGCTAGGGGCCATCAGGGTCACAAATGGGCGTGCTGGGCAGGGGATAGGGGGTTTTGAGATGCTGAGAATCTAACTTGGGGCCTTAAGCAGTCAAGGCACGAACTCCCGCTCTTTCAGTATATCTGCTGTCTTGAAAAGCACTTTTAAATGAAAATGTAAAACCTTTTGAAATCCTGACAAATTCACCTTTAAAATAACAATGTTGTCATAAATATTATTTATTATTTACTTTCTATTTCTACCACTATCTTCTACTACAGAAAATGTAGTGTGACCAGAAGAAACAGCATCTGTCTTTATAAATACTTGTGATGTGATGACTGAGAGTGAGATTTTATTCAGTCATTAAAACCTGTGCATCCCCTAGTCTGCTCAACACAGATTTCAAAAGTTCCTGCTGCATTTGTCTACAAAACATACCACACCATGGGCGAAGCAATAGCCCAGCGGGTAGGGCATTTGCCTTGCGCGCGCCGGCCCGTGCCGGCCAGGGTTCCATCCCCGGCATCCTATATGGTCCCCCGAGCACCGCCAGGAGTGATTCCTGAGTGCAGAGCCAGGAGAAACCCCTGAGCATTGCCAGGTGTGACCTAAAAAAAAGACAAAAAAAAAAAAAAAAACCAAACATACCAAGACTGCAAGACTATGCCACCTGCATGGCAGAGCCTGGCAAGCTACCCATGTCGTATTTGATATACCAAATACCAGTATCAATTATAGACCTCATTCCCATGACCTGATGGAATGGTTTGAGGCTGTTTATGTTCCTGGAGGAGGCAGATGCCCTTGTGCTCTACCCGCATGAGACAGGACATATGGAGATGTTACTGGTGCCTGCTCAAGCAAATCAATATACCACACCAAATTTATGTCCTACTTATTTCTTTTCTTTTTCTTTTTCTTTTTTTTGCTGTTTTAATTTAATTAATTTTTTTATTGGTTTCCTTGGCCATACCTGGTGTTGCTTAGTGTTCATTCTTGACTCTGTGCTCAGGCATCACTCCCTGTGAGGACTGGGGACCATACAGGGTGCTGGGGAGCCAGCACAGTCAAACACAGGCCAGCCCTTTTCCCCACAATGCTTAAGCAGAAAATTTCAAAGAGTTTCATGCCGATTAATAAATTTTACTTACTCAGGGAAGAAGTTTGTATTTCTCCAAGTCAATTTCTGGAAAAAATGTGTCACTTTCAAATTCCTGCAAGATTCTTGTCACAAATAGTCTCAAATGGCCTGGCTTGTTCATAACTTCCTTTGAAATCAAACAAAAAAAAGGCATCATTTTCTTTACTGAGCTATATTAGAAGACACAGAAATCCTGTTATTTTTGTTTGTTTCAGTTATCAAATACTTCCTAAGTATTAAAGACCTGCCAAGTAACTTGATACTTCCAAAGATTGTTGTTTAAATGTTCTGTTCTTTAGCCTGGGACCCTGCCAAAAGAAGGGCACCAAGCATTATCAATATTCCAGAGTTAAAATATAAACTATGGTTTCTAGCTTGCATGTATAAACTCTTTTTCCATTTTTTGGGTCTTTTTGCTCTGGTTAAGGGCCCCAAACCATCTATTTACTCTCATAGCAGTTTGTATATGTATATGTATGTGGGTAAGAAAGTAGAATTTCATTAGACTCAGACTACAGAAAAGCCCAAGAGCATACTTGGTACATTTATATGAAATTTAATGATGTTTCTATTTTTCAGGAGATAATTGCAATGACACCAGGTAAAGTATTCTGCCTTTTGTGGCCAATGTTTGTTCTTATATTTTAATGACTTTTCTAATTATCGTCTATAGTATTGCTGATAGAAATGAATTTCTTAAAAATTCTAATGAAAGCCATTTCTGTATTTTGGTCAGGATTTACTTGAATAGTTCAATATTATATTCACTTGAAAATGTATCAAAAACCAAGTAATTGAATTGACAACTCATCTAAAATACAGTGGGGATAAAGTACTTCCCTTTCTTATGCTTAGTTTTATTAATTGTTTGGTCAGCAAGGAGAGATGAAAGAAAGGAAGACAGAGCTTTCTGATACTTAGAGAACTTCACTCACCTGGTAAACAGAGCTGCCGCCCACAATCCAAACCATGTCAACTTTATTCGTTAATTCTGGTTGCTCAATAAGTTCTAAGGCATCATCAAGACTTTTGGCAAGAAAGTGTGCCCCCGCTGGAGGTTCTCTGAGGTTAACAGAACATAATTACATTATAATTTCTATAAAAGTCATTCATACTAGTGAATTACTCTGTGTGTAGGAATTATGCAACAAAACACAAATCCTTTCAACAAAAAGCATTTCCATCATTATTATAGCTAGGACTAATAATTTATGACACATTTGTGGTCCAAAATGTAATTAAAAAATAACTATATTTGATTACTCATGATGTTTATGAAGGAAAAAATACCTAGAAGTTGTCATCTTTGAAGGGATGGGGTAATCTTCAAGGGGAAGGAGGGAATATTCTGGTAAATATTCTCCGTTTGGATAGGATTAATGTTAAGTACACATATGTGTTGAAAATTAAGATCTGCATACTTCTTTGTATATATTTATTCCCCCAAAATATTATAAGGACATATTTAATTAACAATTTATATGCTGAAGTATTTAAAGAAAAATACTAGTATCTGCAATTTACTTTGAAATGTAGAGAAGGAACAATACCAACTGATGAATAAATGGGTACAAAAATAAGAGTAAAATGTTAATTGTAGAAACCGTGTGATGGGCATGAGAAAGAACTGGGAGGTCCTTTCTCTACATTTGAAAGTTGTTTTTCTGGGGTGTGCCTCCCAATAGGGCTCAGGGGTTACCAGGACTACACCTATTAGTGTTTAGCGGATGAGGCTGTGTCCAGAGGCTATGCAACACTACATTCGTTGGGAATGAGATCCATTATTGTTACTGTTTTTGGCATATCGAATAAACCATGAGTAGCTTGCCAGGCTCTGCCATGGATATATGCACACACAAATACTACTCAGCTACAGAAAATAATGAGATTTTGCCATTTGGAAAGCTAGAATGAAACTGGAAGTGGTTACACTAAGCATAGTTAGGAGGGCAGAAAACCCAGCCCAAAGGGCTGAGCACATGCTTTGTACACAGGTGGCCTGGGTTTGATCTCTGCCAACACATGCCCCCGAGCAACACAGAAAGTAGCCACTGAACCAGGAGTAGCTCCCTGTGGACCATTGACTGTGTCCCCACACTCCTTCCCCCTGCAAAAGTCAGAAAGAGAAAGGTAATGTCATTAACATGTGGTAGATAAACAAGCTACAGGAGTCTACAAAGCAAAACAAAATCAACCTTTGGGCTCTGACAACTAATACAAAGGTTGTCAGGGGAAGTCAAAAGGGAAGGGAGAAAGGCTTGATAGGGTGGGGCCGATCCAGTGGACCGAAGGAAAGGGATACTGGCACTGGGGGTTGTGTTTGACGTTGTGAAGGGGAAAAAATGGTGCCCCCAATCATGAATGGTCTTATACCAAGGCTAGTTGGCCCTTTGCAGTGAGTATAGACAAGGAAAACAGATTATGGATTTGGTTCAGATTTCAGTTATAACCAAGTTTCAAAGAGGAAATGCTTCTATGAAATGTGAGGACTTGGCAGTTTAGACATAAAGTTCTTGGGAAACACTGAAATCAGATGGGTAGAAAATCAACAGAATTTGAGCTGATGTTTCGTTCACTAGCCTGTTTCAGCACAAAACCAAAGTCTGAAGTATACAGTAAGCAGCCGTGCATGCTTCTTTCTGCTGTGCACTAGATCACAGACAAGGGGCAGTTGGTATGTTAACAGCGCTGTCTCCCAGCGAGTGGGCGCATTCTTGAGATCTTATTTCTAATTCAGAATTTCAAAGTCTCTCAGAAGGCTGCTTTTTGATTTAAAAACCACAATACACACAGGATGTGCTTCCAGTGACAGATACTTCCACCCTTTCCTTTCAAGCCAATCCCAAAGAAAGTTGCTTTTGACTTGTTTGTAGAATCTAAAACCAAACCAGTTGGAAGCTGGGAGGGTAAGGACTAGGTGAAAGTGGATTGGGGCCGGAGCGATAGTCCAGCGGGTAAGGCGTTTGCCTTGCACGCTGGCTGACCTCTGCCAGCCCAGGTTCGATCCCCGGCATCCCATATGCACCGAAAATCAGATGGGCTGGACACATAATGCAATTTGGAGACGACCACTGGACTAGAGCCGTTACTGACTGGATCCCATGGGACGTCAAAAGATCACGTGGCCGCCCACCTACAAGATGGTCAGAGTTCTTTGTCAAGACCCTGAACGGGGCTGGAGTGATAGTCCAGCGGGTAGGGCATCTGCCTTGCATGCAGCTGACCCGGGTTAGATCTCCAGCATCCCATATGGTTCCCCGATCACTGCCAGGAGTAATTCCTGAGTGCAGAGCCAGGAGTAGCACCTGAGTACCGCTGGGTGTGACTCAAAATGCAAAATAAATAAATAAATAAATAAATAAAACATGTTCCTGGGGCCAGAGTGATAGTCCAGTGGGTAGAGCGTTTGCCTTATACGCTGGCCGCTGCGCTGGCCCGTGCCGGCCCAGGTTCGATCCTCAGCATCCCATATGGTCCCCCGAACACCGCCAGGAGTGATTCCTGAGTGCAGAGCCAGGAGAAACCCCTGAGCATTGCCGGTGTGACCCAAAAAAGAAAAAAAAAAAAAAGAACAGAGGTTCAAATTACAGGAATAGGAGGAGTTTAGGGGAACTGAAAAACAAGATTTGCAATACCTTACTAGAGTTAAATTTGGGGCTGGAGAGAAAACAGGTAGGGCATTTACCTTGCATGCAGCTGACCCGGGTTCAATACCCGGCTGAACTGGGTTCAATGCCCGGCATCCCATATGGTTCTCCCATCCACCTCCCCACCCCCGTCCAGTGCAGAGCCAGGAGTAACCCCTGAGCATTGCTGGGTGTGACCTAAAAAAGCAAAAAAAAAAAAAAATGTTCCTTGACATTGTATGATACTCCAAGTAATGCCAGGAGTGATCTCCACTCGTCAAGCCTGTAACAGACCCTGAGCACTTCTGGGCATGGGGCTAAAACAAAACAAAGCATAACGAAACTCAAGGCCTTTCAGCCTTTGCTCCCTCTTTTTCCCCCTTATTATTAACATTTTTTTTTTGTGGGGAGCAGGATGGGCCACACCCTGCAGTGCTCAGGAATCACTCCTGGTGCTAATCAGGGACCAGGTGCAGTGCCAGAGATCAGGATAGAGTCAGCTACATATAAGCCTTAACCCTTGTATTATTTTTCTGCGCCCTTTGTATGTTTGTTTTTTCAAACAGGATCTTTATTTTCTTAAGATTGAGGAAAGGAAGAGCAAAGTAACAGGGTAAGATGAAAATGAGTTCACAAGCTCATTCTTGGGATCTAACTAATACTTCCCCCCAAACGATAAAGTAAGGTGACTTATTAAAGTAGCAAAACTTGGGGGAGAATGGGAGCTGTTCTCTGTCGGGTATGTTCTGGGGATCAGAAATTAAACAAACTTTCAGTTAATTCGCAAAATCACACTAAGAATTGTAATCAGGGGCTGGAGCAATAGCTCAGCAGGTAGGGCGTTTGCTTTGCACCTGGCCGGCCCATAGGGTTCGATTCCTGGCATCCCATGTGGTCCCGCGAGCACTGCCAGGAGTGCAGAGCCAGGGTAACCCCTGAGCATTGATGGGTGTGACCCCCAAAAAAAAAATCAGCAAGGTTTAAAGTTCATAACCTAAGGCTACAATTAGAGCAGGTGTTAGAGACCAAGTCAGCAGGTCTCTGCTATACTAAGCAGTGGGGAAAGTCGCTCTCCAAGGGGAGGGCAATTTTGCAAGTACCATGCTCTAACAGTTTGTGCCACTCAGGGTACACCAGAGGAGGGAAGTTTAGTCACTGTGGAGAATACGATGGTGAGAGCATAAACATTCATAATACCATAGAATGTTAGATGGTGTAAATTGTTTCACACCATCTTTTATCACCCAGGCAATTCTGTGATTTTCTAAAGATGCTGTCAACGCTACTGCAGTAAACTAAATTTTATTTAATTTTGGTCCCAGAGACTTAAAAAAATGCTTTTCAGAAGTATAAGCCACATACCACACAATTTATCCTTTCAATGTGCAGAACTCAAGAGCCTCTTAGCATATCCATGAGTTGTACAATCAATAACCACTCACTACTTAGAGATATTTCCATCAACGTCAACACGGAACCCCCCAATTCATTAGGAGCATTCCTTACTTCCCACTCCTAAATAACCCAGGCAACCAATAAAATCTACAGTCTCTACAGAATTATCTATGTTGGACACATCCAATAAATGGAATCATCTGGCCTTTTGTGTCTGTTTCTTTTTTCATAAGCTTGTTGCTTTTTTAAAGTGCAATGGCACTTTATTCCTTTTATAGTTGAATGATATTCTACTGTATATACAGAAAAAATACATTCTACTTATTCATGCTTTACTTGAGAGATATTTGGGTGTTTCCACTTCTGTCGGGGATGCCGCTGGGGTCCCCAACAGTACCAGGAAGTGAGTTCCCTTCTACCTTCGAGCCAGTGGGGAATGGATGAAAACTCAGGAATCCGGCAAGGTTTTAAAACGCTTTACTTATCACAGGCTCAAGCATACAAATTAGCAATAGGAAAAGACCTGTGCCTCGGATTCCGGCTAGAGCCCCAGCTATGTGTGGGCCAAGATGGTGGCCACCATGTGTTAAGGCCCTGTAGAGAGGAGACAAAAGACAAGACTCCCAAGAAGAGTGTGAGTCCCAAAAGAGAGCCCAAAAAGGAGCACAAGCTAGGAAGCAGGCTAGTTTTATCCCCCTGCAACTCAGACCTCCCACTTTTATGGGAAGCAGGCAGGTAATGCCCTCAGGTAATTTCTCCCAGCACCTCACCTAGGTCCTTTTGGATGCTAATGTCTTGAGCCAAGATATGCCTGGAAATGCCTTTATAGGGTAGAGAAGGGGTTTCTGAGATGGCATGCCTCTGTACCAAAGACTATACTAATGCCAGTTAAATATTTCTCCAAGCTTCACAAGAGTCTCGGGTCTACTTCACGGTAGCTTTTTATTTTAGTTGCCTTTGAATTATCAGGGGAACCATGCTTGCTTGCTTGGAGGCAAACAGCATTTTTCACTGGTCTAATTAGAGATCCAACGTGGCCAGGCAAATATGCTGGTAAGATCTAGCTAGTCCCACGATGATTGTGGTAGCATGAGAGAATATGTATACCAGCCAGTACAGAATACATGGTCAGATAAACTGCCACATTTAAACTACCCCCTTATCTACGAGTGACCTGCAGGAGGCAATCCAGGGCAGATGCAGAGGCTCTTTGGTGTGCTGCAACACACTTCCCACTATCACCAATGATGGTGCCATGAACAACACTGCTATGGATATTTGCATATGTGATTTTTTTTTTATTTCATGTTTTTGTGTCTCTTGGGTGGAACTGGTAGGTTTCACCTGTAACAGTCGGAAGAATATGATAATATTCTGAGGAAACGCCAATCTGTTTTCCAAATGTCCTGTGTAACATTTCATACCTGGGTTGCTCCTAGCAGTACTGAGGGGACCCTGTGGTGCTAGAAATCACACATGAGCCTCTCACATGCAACATATACGCTTCAGCCCGTTGACCTATCTCCTCACCCAGGGATAACATATTTAAAGCTACACATTTGATTATCTTAAAGGCCTTATGGAAGAGGCTTTATTCCTTATACCTTATTAAGAAAAAAGCTACCCCAAATGATTGTTGCCAACAAACTCTTGGTTTATCTTATGGATTGAGCTTCTTCTTACATGGGGGCATGTGGTGAAAAATTGGATATCTCTAAAAGTTTACACGAGCAATAATGATTAACATGAATAGCCTCTTCCCTTTTATTTTGGACCTCACAATGCCCGACACACAATAGGCACTCAGGGTATGTGTGAAACTGAACAATAAGTAGTAACACAGAAACAAAAACATCAGCTCTGAACTTTTTTGCTCGCTGATATCCATTTTTTCCTTGGCATGCTTGATAATAAAGACTTAAAATGTTATCTGTGACTTAAAGTCAAATATACCAATAAATGTTATAAATAAATACATAAGAAACAGCCAAAGCCAATTACGTACACCACAGGGGGTCACAAAGAAGAAATTAGACTCATCATTTGAGGAGATTTGCTGGCTCAACTCAACATCTCCCCGCTGAGACTGCTTTATGTTGGCATTAGCTCAAGCTAGCCATAAATAAACTGGAAGTAGTATTCAAGAATATGTTATTAAAGAATCTCTTGGGCATGGTGACACAGTCTGAATTTGGATTTTAACAAGTAAAGATTATCATAACATCCCAGCAACCTGAAGGCAAAGATCGGTCTGAAGACTGAGGTGGATATAACATGGATATAACAGGAGGAATACATGGACATAACATGTTTTTCAACATATTCCTCATCTCCCAGAGGTGATCACTGTCAATATTCTGGTGTCATATCAGGTTTTCCCTTGATATGTCATTAGGAGGAATTTGGGAGAAAACTAAGCCTGAATCTCCTTGGCCTCTCATCAGAAAAGAAATGGGCTGCTTGTTTACTTGGCTAGGCTATAGCTCTCAATTATTCAGACATTCATCTGAGTGTTGCCATAAAGACATATTTTGAAGCTGTGTTTAAAGTCAATATTGTGATCACTTTCATCTGGGTGGTCTGATGAAAGAGCTCACGAATAGATCTGTGGACTCCATAAGGAAGAAATGTCACCACTGGACAGAAAGCTGTGTCAGCTCCTATGGAGAGCTCTAGAATGCCCTCCCAGCTAGTCTGTGCATTAGGTCTTTGGACTTGCTTACCCAAAGCCTACACAGGTGGATGCCAGTTCCTTGTAATAAAGCTTAGCTTTATCTGGTATCGATTCTCTGGGTGGAAACCCGGCTAACATACATGGAAAAGGACCATTGGAATCTTGTTCTCAAGAGGCATTGTTTGTGGCATGCCATCATTCTCAAATGAACTACTCAGGTTTAGTAAATAAAATCATGTCAACTCCAAACTCCCCAGATATAATTTAGGTCAAACCCACCCCCGACAAATCCCATTTCTTGAATTTAAGAAGTTTAGTGGGTTATGAGCAATGTGAACAACAATAATGAAAGAAACAAAGTAGAAATCATGACACATCACCACATATAGAACAGGGCCGGAGTGATAGTCCAGTGGGTAGGGTCTTTTCCTTGCACATGGCCAACTGGATTCAATCCCTAGCATCCCATATGGTCCCCAAGCACTGCCAGGAATAACCCCTGAGCATCGTGGGTGGTGACCTCTGCACCCAAACAAAAGCCAAAAACAACATATAGAATATACAACCTAAAGGTCAATGGGAAGTCAAAGCGGTGGGGGGGTGACTTTGTAGTAGTTTTAATGCTATTAATGACTGAAAATTCGTAGAGTTATTTCTAGGCTTTCAGAATGTTAGATTAGAGGTCAGGAAAATACTTAACTGAGCATCTAGGATTATTTCAATACTTTGGGAAGAAAAATTCTTTTGGTGCAGGGAATTGAACCTAGCACCTCATTTACAAAATATGTACTTGCTCTACCACTGAACAATGCTCTGTTCCCATACTGTGCCATTTAGAGTTGCACTCAGGAGAGAAAAGTCCCCAAACACATGCACTTCCGCTTTATGTGAAATTATGGAAAAGTTATCACACTGCATAATTTCTATTAGAGTCTATGAAATAATGGCATAAAGAACTTGGAAATTTATAATCTGAGGGAGAATTAATGTGACTTTATTATTTGAGGGGAGTCTCTCAAGAGTTACTCAAGAGTTTCTGGGGCCCCCTCCAGGGACTCTTGGCCACCTGGGTCTGCCGCTTAATGCTAGGGCTCAAGAATGTGATGCTGCCTGGACCCTGCAGTGCCAGCTTTTATCCAGGCCACCCTGCTGTGCTCACGAAACTCCACGACTACACTTACCAGTGGTGGGATAAACTCAATCACTTGAGCAGAGTAAATTATTGTCATGTGGCATAAATAAATGCTCACAGTCTGTTACGATATCAAGGAGCTTCAGCAATAGCTATATTCATATTTTTTAATTAAAACTTTGGGTCGGAGCGATAGCCCAGCGGGTAGGGCGCTTGCCTTGCACGCGGCCGGCCTGCGCTGGCCCGGGTTCAATCCCCGGCATCCCATATGGTCCCCCGAGCACCGCCAGGAGTAATTCCTGAGTGCAGAGCCAGGAGTAACCCCTGAGCATTGCCGGGTGTGACCCAAAAAGCAAAAAAAAAAAAACAAACAAACAAAAAAAACTTTGTTTATTTTTGGACTGTACCTGGTGGTGCTTAGGGCTTACTCCTGGCTCTGTGCTCAGGGATCATTCCTGGCTAACTTAGGGGACACTATGGGGTGCTGTGGGTCAGCTGTGTGCAAAGCGAAGTGCCCTTCCCGCTGTACTGTCTCTCTAGCCCTTATAGTCATACATTTTGATGCCATTAGAAATGAGAGATGATATTTTTTGGTAGTAAATTATCCAATACTTACTTGAGCTCTCTACTGAGAACTAAATTGATTCTGTCCTTTAAAGGTCGATTCTTCTCAGGAATGGAGAACCACGTCTTCCTACCCATTATCACCAGATTCTGTTTACCTAACAAAATCAACAAAAAGGCTTAAGTATACTCTGGGACTATCCATATATATATTCACATGTACATACAATTATTATAGTGACATCTAGTGGATTTGCTCTATAAAATCAGAATTTAAAAAGGCTTTCCCAAAGGCAAATATGTATGGCTTAGATAACTTTCACTGAAGCACTTTGATCCAGAAGTTTTGTCCTCAATTAATATACATGATTAAAATTCAATGAAACTACACAGAGGGCAGCTAGAGATAGTTCAGTGGACTGGAGCAAAACGCCCTACATCTAGAAATCTAGGATTCAATCCCCAGCATCACGTGGTCCCAGGCCATCAGGGATGACCCAAAACACAAATGAAAAAGCAGATATGGCCAGAGAGATAGTGCAAAGGTTGAGGTGCTTGTCTTGCAATGGTCACCCCTGGTCAGTTTCCTACACCACATGGTTCCCCCCCCCAGCCCCTGGACAGAAGTCAGGCAGTCTGTGTGCAAGGCAAGTGCCCCTACTTGTTGGACACTCTCCCTAGCCTCATGTCAAGAATTTTTTCGTTCCAAGTTGTTGTGATCTTGTCTTTACCAGTAACAGAAGTGCTAGATACAGGGCTGGATGCTGGTACTATAGGAAGGATGCTTGCCTTGCACAGTCCACCAGGGGTTTGATCCCTGGTACTCCATATATTCTCCCGAGTCCACCAGAAAGTGATTCCTGAGCACAGAACCAGGAGTAAGTCCTGAGCACTTCAGGGTGTGGATCCCCTACAGGGTCACCCTCCAAAAAAAAGTGCCAGACACAGTGTCTCTCTCCTGTTCAAGTTTTGCAGCAGCTGCACCTTCCTGCCTTATGCTTTCCACAACTACTCCAAGAGCCTTCCTTCTGATGACTGAACAGGTTTCCGATTTTAAATGGGGTCTCCCTCACTCTGTGTACATTTTCATTGATGACAGTCTCCTCTCCAGAGACATTATTTATCTAGTTCTCTTGTGCTTAAAATTATCCCCCAGAACTTCAAAACCATCATTGCTACACTTGCACACCATGTCATTACTCCAAACTCTCCAGACTCAAACTCAATATCCTAGTTTGTCTGTGGTGCCTCCCTGTGTGACCAGAACTTTCTGAAGCCTTTTTTATCCACTGCTCCTTCCTGCCTTTGCCTTTTCTGGTATTACTCTCTGAGGCCCCCTGGTTCTATTTACAAAACTTTATTTCTATGGGGGCTGGGCGTAGCCAGCGGGTGGGCGTTGCCTTGCACGCAGCCGGCCTGTGCCGGCGCTGGGTTCCATCCCGCATTCCTTGGTCCCCGGTCGCCAGAGTTTCGGTGTAGAGCCAGGGGTAACCCTGAGCATCCCCGGTGTGACCCAAAAGCAAAAAAAAAAAAAAAAAAACCAAAAAAACTTTATTTCTATTTACGAACCTCCACAGCAGTCCCCACCAAATCTCCCAGTACCTCCACTGCACCCACGTGAACATCAACTTTAAAAAGAACCTTTTCCTCCAGGGGAGAAAAACACGACTAAGAATGTCCATGAACCTTAAACTGCATGCATATCGACCGTAAGAGAAAAACATGCCACGTGACCAAGGAAAACTATTCGAAGGTTGATAACTGTATTTAGGTTACACTTGTAACCTTACTGAAGATTCTTCGTGAATCTCAATCACTTAAAAAAATCCACATTACCTTCTACTGAAGGCGTGGTGGTCATTCTCCGGAAATACATGAATTCATTTCTGCAAGTCAGAAAACAGCGTTACTAAAGAATGTTATTCCCTGGGATCATGGCGCTGGACAAAGGGCGCGGTAAAGTGAAGACCGGAACCTGGACCGGGGGACTGGTGTGGGAGTCCAAGGGTTGGGACTTTGCTCCGAGTCCGACTCCCTGGGGTGGGGGTATGACGGCCTCCCCAGGGCAGAAGGAACCGCTCGGAAACCAGTAACTTGGCCTCCAGGCTCCTGAATTTGCAGGAAACCTAGTCAAGCT
Organism: Cryptotis parvus; assembly: GCA_021461705.1. NCBI lineage: Eukaryota > Metazoa > Chordata > Mammalia > Eulipotyphla > Soricidae > Cryptotis > Cryptotis parvus. The sequence goes on along the minus strand of JAJIBD010003795.1, from coordinate 102,178 downwards.
CCCGTCAGCTCCGGTCCCAAGTGCGATTCCTTTAACCTGAGGGTAATGGGTGTTGTTTTAGCAAGCGCGCGCCAGGCTAGAGTCTCCCGGGGCACTCGCCCATCGTTCGGCCTGACAAGTACCTGAGTGGGGGCCAGGGAAGCTCCCCGTTCCTGCCGATGCCCATGTTCTGCGACACGGCAACAATACAGTTCAGCGGACGGACCATTTCCGAAGAGGTTGACGCTCAGGTCCCGGCAGGGGAAGCCCAGATCTCAGAACCCAACTAGGCGCGAAACTGACACTGCCCCGCCCCCTCAGCTTCATTGGCTCATGTAGGCCACGCTCCCACCACGCCCATAAGCTTCATTTGCTCAGACAGACCACGCCCCCGCCCCGCCCCGCCAGCCTCAGTAACGCAGGCATAGCCCCGCCCCCACCACGCCCCGTCGTCCTCGTTTGCTCAGGCGGGACCCGCCTCCGCCACGCCCGCGCCGCGGCACTCGCAGGGTCAGGACGTGCGCGCGTCCGCAAACCGGGGCAACTGCAGCTGCGCGCTCGCGTTCCCGTCTCGGTCCTCGAGTCCCCCAGGTCCTCCCGGCTCCTGCGATGTCGCGTCGGAAGCCTGGCTCCAGCGGCGCCGCTCCCTGCCGTCCCGCTCCCGCAAGGCAAGCGGTTTTGAGCAGGTTCTTCCAACCTACGGGAATCCTGACTTCTACCCTCAGCCTTAGCGGGTGCAGCAGAGAAGACTGACCCGGATTCCGACTCCACAGCGCCCTTTGCGTCGACTCTCCCGCCTAGGATGCCGACACACGTGGTGGGTCCGGTCCATGAGGGGCGGGGTCGCCGTGGAGGGGCGGGGTTAGGCAGGAGCGGCGGGACTTGTCGGGCGAGTGGGAGAAGTCGGGAAGTGAGCGCGAGAATCGGCGAGATCACGGGGCCGGAGAGAAAGTGGCAGGACCCGGGAAGGGGAAGGGGAAGGCGGGAAAAGCGACCCGCCTAGGTGTCGTTTGAATAGAATAAATTGTATTATAACTGAAACATTGTATTTAAAGTGTCAACCTAACCAAAGTAGTAAAAGTTTGGTTTGAAAGTAGCAAAATGTTTGAAACCAAGATGGTTAAGGCTCTTGAGGGTGTATCGGAGGTCCTCCAGTGAGGGTTGTGGGCATAGGATACAGCGCTCAATCTCCGTCTTTATTGACTTGAACAAGGTGTTTTCATTTTTATGTGTTTGGTTAGAGTACTCCAAGAAAACTGCCACTAAAAGCAGTTGTGGTGTACAATTTCTGTGCCCTTGTAGTTCAGGCTAATGACACATTTGCTCCGAGATGCTGAGATGTGACGGACAGTCATCAGATTTTCCTTGTTTCTTGCTGTTCTTCCCTAAATAAGTGGTGAGGAGCTGTAGAGATACTAAAGGGGTTCAGGTGCGTGTTTTGCATACGGATGGCCCAATTGGGTCTTGAACTGCGTATCCCCCCCCCCCAACCCTCAAGCACGGCCAGAAGTGACCCCTGCGCACCACTGATTGTAACCCCCAAATAAAAATATAATAAAAATAGTGATTAATAAAATAAGCAGTGGTTTTCTTTCTTTTTTTTTTTTTTGTTATCAAGGAAAAGCCATTATGGAACATCTTTTTTTTTTTTTCTTTTTGGGTCACACCCGGCAATGCTCAGGGGTTACTCCTGGCTCTGCACTCAGGAATTACTCCTGGCGGTGCTCGGAGGACCATATGGGACGCCGGGATCGAACCCGGGCCGACACAGGCCGGCCACGTGCAAGGCAAACGCCCCTACCCGCTGGGCTATCGCCCGGCCCCATTATGGAACATCTTAAGTGTGATCAGTTTGGGGAGTTCGCCTCTAATATGTATGAGAATATGGAAGGGGGTTGCTGAGAATGTGGAAAGATGACGGTCCGGCTTTTAGACACCTTGTGTTTGATGTGGCAAAAAACAGTTCACTTCAAAGGCCTTCCAGAGCTAAAAGAAAATAAACCTGTGAGGGGTGGACGCCATATAAAGACTAATGATTTAGATTATTTCCCATACATCAAGTTATAAGATTAGTGCTAGCACTTTTGTGGTGTGGAGAATACACCTCAGGACCTCACACATGCAGTGGGCTTTTTTACCCCAAGCTACATCCCCTGCCTCACATCATTTTTTCATCTTTCTGATATAGGTTGCAAAAATTGAGAGAAGTAAAAAAGAACACTTGAGAATGATGACTCTGTTAAAAAAGAAAGTAAAGCTTCAAGAAAAGGAAGAAAGAAATAATTCAGTGATGGCTGGGAATCTCGGTGAGTTCTCATGAAATGATTCCCACAAATTATATTCTTTCATTTTTCAGAGGGCACAGGAGATGGCTAGACAGAGACACCATTGTTGTCATTTTTATTATTAATAGTTTCCTTCTTGGAGAACGCCTCTTTTTTTCCTTAAAAATTTCTTGGTGCACATGTACTCAGGACTTATTTGTAGCTCTGTGCTCGGGAGTGACTGGCATGGTGCTCAGGGGACCATAACGGGCGAGGGATTGAATTGGGGTTGGCTGCAAGCAAGGCAAGTGTTGTAACCGCAGTGCTATTTCTCTTCACCCCCTGACTTAGGGTCAGGATGAAATTCTTAGAATGCAGTAATATTACTATAGTAATGGAGGCGAATGGCTGAAGAAAAACTAAATTGAAGAACACTTTTACCATCTTTCTGAAGGGAGCACATAACGGCAATTTGCTGTTTCTTTTTCTTTCAGAAAGATCTGTGATTTACAGAGTTATTGTCAAGTTTTTAGGCATATACTGTTCATTTTATTCATTCATTCATTCATTCATTCATGCTTGTTTATTTTTGTTTTTTGGGTCACACTCGGCAACACTCAGGGGTCACTCCTGGCTCTACACTCGGTTTACTCCCAGTGGTGCTCAGGGGAGCATATAGGATGCCGGGGAATCAAACCTCGGTCTCCGCATGCAAGGCAAAAGCCCTACCTGCTGTGCTATTGCTCTGGCCCCAATTTGCTGCTTCTGGATATTCATATTTCATATACTTTGTTTAATATCTTCACAGATGTGCTATCTCTGGTTTCTCAGTAAATTCTACCTACAAGTGCTCACTATTTGTCATTGTACCTCATTTATTCTTTTCCAACCATTTGGGCTATGGGGGAGATCGTGTTGTGCTGTGTCACGCCAGGAACCTGCCTGGTTTTGTGCTCAGGGTGACTGCATGTGGTGCCAGAGACTGAATGGGTATGTGGGATCATTGCCAGGCAAGCACTATCTCTCCGGCCATGTAATTCTGTTTTTAGTGTTTTGAGAAATCGCTCATCATGTTTTTACATTTCCTGGCCTGAGTTTTCATCAGGGAAATTGCATACTAGATCACCCCTGAGGTATGGATGCTTTTGAGGGCTATTGAGTCTTAGCTTTCTTTTTCATCTATTTAAAGAAAACACGGACAGCCATCTGCTTGCTGTTGATCTTTTTCTCAGGATCATTTTGTGAACAGAGCTATATTGAGCTGAAAGTAGAGAAAGTTCTTGAGGATAGCACTGACAGTGTACTGTGTGATTTCCGTTGGAGACAAATACACTTTCTCCAGTGGGTGGATTTTTCCCCCCCCCCCCCCCCCCCCCCCCCCCCCCCCCCGGGTGGTTTTTCTTTTCTCAATTGCGATGAGGAAAAACTACTGATACTCAGTGGTTTATGTGGTCTGCTCTTCCGGGTTTTAGTTTCTATAGTAGCATCTAAGTCCTGTGTTGTTGGGGGAGCCGCTGGGGTCCCTGACAGTATCAGGACAGAAGTTGTCTTCCACCTCTGAGGCATCCAGAGGAACGGATGAAAACTCACAAGTCTGGCACAGTTCCAAAAAAGGCTTTTAATAGTCCAAAAGCTCTACCACCGCAATCCAATAAAATGAAAGAACTCTAGCTCTGAGTTCTTACACTTAGACTTAGACTACACAAGAGATCCCAAATCTCTCACCAAAGAGAGAGAGGATCTCACCCGAGAGGAGTCCTACCCAAAAAAAGGGAGCAGGAAGAGGGAGTGCCTTAAGTCAATCCCCTCTATATACACCTCAGTAATCCTATCTGTTGACAGGGAGGGTCCTGTTAACAAAGAACCCTAAACAGAGTGTAGAAGGGTGGTGCCACACCCTATTGCAAGTATAAACAAAGGAGTATGCCAAGGACTAATCCCTTCTTCAGGGATTATCTCTTATGTAAAATACTGGAGGGGGCTGGTATAAAGTAATACGTCTTAATTTCATGGGCTTCATGTACTCTAGATGGTACCCACAAGGTCCTTCTTATTTATTATCTGCACCAGAGTGATTCTGAGTATCTTGTTCTCCATATACTGAAAGGGTCACGCCGCGTGCTTGAGGGCAAACTGAATGATCCTTCCTATAATCTTAAAGATAGTCTCAACGTAGCCAGGGTAGCAGTCTCCTGGTAAATTCTAACTGTCCCACGCTTGGTGCAGTGGGTATAAAGAGGACCTGTGCCCAATCTAGAAAACATAGACATCTTAGTAGATGTGTAATAAGTCAGAAGCTATTTAGAGTCAAGGTGACTTCTGTAACTGCCATACCCTCTATCAGTGTTTACATAGAAGTAAGATCTCATTAGAATGAACCTTGGCTTAAGAACATGTAAGTAGATTAAGCTGTGAGTGGGTAAAATAGCAAAGCTTCAAAAGCTAGCTAAGCCTGCCATCCAACACTGTGTATTCTGGAAAGGTACCTGCCCACTGTGAGTTCATGTGCATTCTTCCCATGGCGTAAATCTGACGATATCCTATCTATCGAATGCCTATTGTAGTTCTGGACTTACCTATGACCACAGTGATGTACTGAACTTTGGAAGATCATACACGGTCTGTGCTTCTCTGCTTCACCAAACTATGCAAATGCAACAGGCCAGAGGGGAACTAGGTCACCAGCAGAAGGGAGCCTATTTGGAAATTAGGCTTTAATGCTCCAGTGAATGCAGCCAGTTGGGTGCTGGTACTGTAACACTCACTGCTCCAAAAGGAACGTTTCTTGTTTAAGTTTTATTCTTTGAGGAAAGTGTGTCTTTAATAGCTGTAGGCCATAAAGAAACAAACTAAAATACCCCAAAGGTAGCTGCCAACTATTGAAACAATCCAATAAGTTGTACTATGGCGGTGCTGATGAAGTGGAATAGAATAGCTGCTTTCTGTAGAGCTTTCAGGTATTCTTCCATGATTTTTTTTTCTTCCAGTTTTATGATTTCCCAGTGTGCCTGTAGGAGTAGGCCCTATAGGATAGAAATCCCATTTTCAAATCCTCCTGATTCTACTTTTAAGCTGTATTCAGGAATGCACCAAAGGGTTCCTGGGTTATTTTTATTCAAAAAAAGTGAGAAAAATCCACATACTCCTCAGGAGATTTTTTGCTTTATCTTCAGATACAGAAATGTCTTAGTGACTGAACCCTAGCCAAAAGTTTATTTGAAAGGCTCCGATTAGGGCGACAGCCTGACTTGGAGAGGGGCTAGACAAGAGTCCAGTTCCTCAGCCAATATGGCCGGCAATTCTGTTAATTTTTAGATGGGATTTCAAAGATAGAACTCCAGACAGTTTTCCATCACAACTTGTACCATTTTGCATTCTCACAGACTATGTGTGAAGGTTCCTTTTTTCTACAGCCTTATCAATACTTGCTGTTTGCTGTATTTTGGTAATAGTTATTCTAACAGGTGACATATCATAGTTCTGACTTGGGTTTTCTTAATAGTAAGTTGGCTGTTCATGGCGGTTTGTTATAGACATTCAGTATACCATCACCATTCTCACCGCTATTGCACCTTCCCACCACTGTTATCTCCAATTTTCCCACCTATCCCTTAAGCCTACCCTCATAGCAGGCACTCAGTAATTCATTTTAGGACTGGAGCAGTAGTACAGTGGGTGGGGCATTTGCCTTGCATGCGGCTGACCTGGGCACTGCCAGGTGTAATTCCTGAGTGCAGAGCCAAAAGTAACTTGAGTATCACCGAGTGTGACCCGAAAAGAAAAAAAAAATGCAAAAAAAAATTATATATTGCTTGTTTTAATTTGCTACGAGAATAATAAAAAAAAAAAGGTTTTTTTTGTTTTTTTTGGGTCGCATCTGGTGATGCTCAGAAATTACTCCTGGCAGTGCTTGAGGGACTATGTGGGATGCCGGGATTGGACCCAGGCCAGCTGCGCGCAAGGCAAGCTCCCTACCTGCTGGACTATTGCTCTGGCCCCTAATCAAAAATGTTCCTCAGAAGAAAGTTGGTGAAGATTGTGTACCTCGCCAAGTCTCCATCATTTCTTTCTTTCTTTTTTATTTTTTTATTTTTTTGCTTTTTGGGTCATACCCAGTGATGCTCAAGGGTTACTTCTGGCTCTTCATTCAGGAATTACTTCTGGTGGTGCTCGGGGGACCATATGGGATGCCGGGAATCAAACCTGGGTCTGCCCCATGCAAGGCAAATGTCCTACCAGCTGTGCTATCGCTGCAGCCCCAAGGCTCCATCATTTCTTAACACACTGTTGTACCTAATCCTATTTACCCTTACCCCCATTGCTTCTCTCTATTTCTTCTCCCTTTCTATTCACTCACTTATTTCCTTTTATTCCCTATACTCTGGAGCCCAGGATGCTTTAGGCATCTACCCTTTATTTATTATTCATACTGTGTTTGTTTATTTATTTACTGATTAATTGATTGATTGATTGACTTTTTGGGTCACACCTGGCAATGCTCAGGACTCCTGGCTCTGCACTCAGGAATTACTCCTGGCAGTGCTCAGGGAACCGTAAGGGAGGCCGGGGATTGAACTTGGGTCGGCCGTGTGCAAAGCAAACACCCTGCCCACTGTACTATCACTCCGGCCCCCATCTCCCTTCAGACCATGTAATTTCCTCATCCAGTTACTCTACATACCACTTGTAAGTGACATCATCCAGTGTTTGCCCTTCTTCTAGCTACTTCATTTAACGTAAAACATGATTTAAATGTTTTAATTAGCGAAAGTTTTTTAGTAAAATAACATGGGGCAGAGCTGCTACCGGCTCTCCCTGTGCCCAGCTGCTCACGAGGTGCCCGGGAGGGATGGCGGGTTCTAGCCCTGGCCCGCCACCCCAGCAGAGCCCCGCAACAAGCCAGACGACCCCCCCCCCACTCCATGAGTGCTGCCATTTTCCACATCCGGACCTCCCTCTCGTCAGAACTCCACCCAGCAGACTAGCCTGTTACAGCCCGGTTCATCGACACCCACCCTGCAGCAGTTTTTTCAATCCGTCCCAGGTATGCTGATCCAGAGACTCACAGACATGGGGCAGAGCTGCTACCGGCTCTCCCTGTACCCAGCCACTCACGAGGCGCCCGGGAGGGATGGTGGGTTCTAGCCCTGGCCCACCACCCCAGCAGAGCCTCGCAAGAAGCCAGAGGAACCCCCATATCATGAGGGCCGCCATTTTCCGCATCCAGACTCCCCTCTCCTAAGAGCTCCACCCAGCAGAAGAGCTGATCACAGCCCGGCTCATCAGTGACCCACCCTGCAGCAGTCTTTTTTAAGGCCAGCCCAGGTATGCTGATGCAGATACTCACACACATGGGGCAGAGCTGCTACTTGCTCTCCCTGCGCCCAGCTGATCATAAGGCACCCAGGAGGGATGGTGGGTTCTAGCCCTGGCGCGCCACCCCAAGAGCTGGGCAAGAAGCCAGAGGAACCCCCACACCATGAGGGCCGCCATTTTCCACATCCAGACTCCCTTCTCGTCAGAACTCCACCCAGCAGAAGAGCTGATCACAGCCCGGCTCATCACTGACCCACCCTGCAGCAGTTTTCAAGCCCAGAGCAGGTATGCCGATCCAGAGACTCACACACACATGGGGCAGAGCTGCTACTTGCTCTCCCTTTGCCCAGCTGATCACGAGGCTTCCGGGAGGGATGGCGGGTTCTAGCCCTAGCCCGCCACCCCAGCAGAGCCTCACAAGAAACCAGAGGAACCCCCACACCATGAGTGCCGCCATTTTCCACATCCGACTCCCTCTCCAGAGGGGAGAACTCCACCCAGCAGAAGAGCTGATCGCAGCCTGGCTCATCAATAATTCCTCGAAGTTTTCAGGTGACTACTAGAGTATCCCACTGCACAGCAGAGCCTGACAAGCTACCCGTGTCGTATTTGATATGCCAAATACCAGTAACAATTATAGACCTCATTCCCATGACCTGATGGAATGGTTTGAAGCTCTTTATGTTCCTGGAGTGGGATGATGCCCTTGGGCTATCTCTCATGTGACAGGACGTATTGAGATGTTACTGGTGCTACTCGAGGAAATCGATTATATACGGGAAGACAGTGATACAGTGACAGTGATACACTATGTTTTACAAAGCTGTTTATTGTACTGTTGTTTCAGGTATTCAATTCCAACACCAGTCTCACTACCAAAGTACCCTTACCAACACCAAAGACCCTCATTTTCCACCCACCCTCCATGCCTGTTCCCTTAGCAGGCACTAATTATATTGCTCATTGCAGCATATATCTTGGAATCGTATTGCTAAAATCATGACTTTTTCACTGAGCTGTTATGTGTAAATTGGACCATCTGTGTTATTGCTTTCACTTATTGAACTTATTAAATGTAGTGGGTGTCTACTCAATTTTTTAACAGTTGTTCATGCTAATTTCTTACAAATATTCAGTATTAAACTCCACTAGCACTGCAACTTCTGACCAGAATTATTTTAAATTTTCCCAAGTACTGCTCAAGTCTGCCCCTAAGCAGACCCTCAATAATTTATTTTATATTTTTTGTTATAGCTAATTTGCTGAAAATGATCAAGGAATGTTTTCTTAGAAAAAAGTTGGTGAAGATTGTTTAATCTCATCATGGAGCCATTGAGCCATTAAGCCCTTTGTATAAGAAATTACTAATACTTTCTTACAGGATAGGGTTGTGACTGTATATATATATATATATATATATTATATATATAGGTTTTGGGAGTGGGCCCATCACCTCTGGGGGTCCCGAAGCAGCCAGATGAGACTTGCCCACCACACTAGCCGCCACCTTCGCTGTCCTGACCCTGGGATGCTAAATTTTATTACACCACTTTTAGACATACAATTGCAAGATGCTCATGTAGAGTTTTGGCTCTACAGTGTTCCAACACCCATCCCTCCACCCAAACCCATCTTCCATCACCAATGTCCCCACCTCCCCCCCCCCACACACACACACACACACCTCAACTACTTGGCGGGTTCTGTATGTCTTTTCTCTCCTCTCTATCTCTCCCTCCCGCCAAACTTTCCTACACATCGTAGAATGCAGTACATTAAAGGACATAACAGTTTCCACTAGTTTGATGGACCACATGACTGCAAGCGGCCCCTGCGACTTGGGGGCCTCATGTCAGCATCTGGACAGCGAAGGTGGCGGCTAGTGTGGTGGGCGAGTCTCATCCGGCTGCTTCCGGGACCCCCCAGAGGTGGTGGGCCCACTCCCAAAACCCATCTGTCCTCCTGGGAGCCCCATGGTCAGCTGAGCCTGGGGAGAGCCGAGTTCCAGCTTCCCCAGCCACAACTGAAGCTCTGCATGCTATGGCTGGTCGCCCCAGGGCAGCTCCTGGGTGGGGCCACCAGGCTTGACAAAATGGAGAGGGGAAGGGCCGACCCCTGACTCCATCTGACGAATTCCCAGTTTTTCCCGCTTCTGGGAGCTGCCTACCTGGGCTCGAACTGATTTTGCTCTGTTAATCTGGTCTTGAGGTAGCATCCCAGCGTCTGGACAGCGAAGGTGGCGGCTAGTGTGGTGGGCGAGTCTCATCCGGCTGCTTCCGGGACCCCCCAGAGGTGATGGGCCCACTCCCAAAACCCATCTGTCCTCCTGGGAGCCCCATGGTCAGCTGAGTCTGGGGAGAGCAGAGTTCCAGCTTCCCCAGCCGCGCCTGAGACAGCATGCTATCTGTATTTTTTTTTTTAATTGGTTGCCTCATACTTACATCTGTTAAATGTGGTATGTTTCTTGGTATATCAGTATTAACTAGTGTTTGAGAAGTTGCATGCTCCAGGAATTCCAAAGATTGTAACTGTGTGATAAAGTTGGAGTTAAATTTTATAACTGGGTGGTCCGTTTGGGGCACGGACCTTCAGGAAGAATAGGAAGATGGGGGGAACGAGCCCATCCCCAACTCTAAGAAAGCTTGGAGATTTCTGTTGCAAAACCTGCATACCTGAGGTTTTTAATGGATTAACTTCTAGATGGAGCTCATCAGTATTGATGTCACTGGTGAGGGATGTTGATATCACTGGTGAGATCCAGTCCTGAGCAAGGAGAGCGTCCACAAAGGAGTTCGAGTGGAGCTTCCACAAAGAAGTCCCCACAAACCACTTCTGGGGAATAGCTCGCTTTTACTAAGTGGAACAGGGTTATTTAAACTGGGGAAAGTAGGGTGTGAATTCTGTGTCAGCCAATCAGGTAGAGGGATTAAAACAGTGTGTGCTTAATCCTGATCAGGTAGGGTGGGAAAGGGGATTAAAAACAGGGTGTGTGCTGAATATGTTTAGCTACAGTCTGAGCAGTGGGGTCTGGCCTTAAATATGGCAGCTATTGTGGAATGTGGAGGTTTTCAGCAGCTAGCATCCTGTTGGGATGGGGCAGACCCAAACCCGTCCCCCTCTGGGGGCTCCAGGAAGTCAGCCTGCCACAGGGACTGGAAACATCGCTGCCTGCCCAGCTTTTAATTGGGGTTATTTGTTTATAGTTGTACTAGTTCTTTTGGGCGGAGAGGTATGAGCTTGGTAAAGGAACACAGAGAATGAAAACATGTTTTAAAGTGACAGAATTACAGAATTTGTTAAAAAGGTTTCAAGATGAATCTTGAAGAAAGAACACTTTGGAAATTGGGGTCAGGGACACTCCAGGGTCAAGTATAGGCTTGCCCGGAGAGGTGGAGGCAGGAGGCGGGTGTGTCAGTGGTGGCACTTTGGTTTCCTCGTGAGCCACTTCTGCTTGTATCTTTAGGTTTTGACCATTGAGCAGGTCAGATCACCCAACTGGTCATGAATCACCCCAGCTTGTTGGGAGGGGAGTGCTCTGACTGCCTGTATTCTGAGAGCTGGCGGAAAGAAGTGGGTCTCCACGTGCAGTAAGCCTGTGTTCCCGTTTCTCTTTTGACTTTGGTGTTCTAATTCTCCAGACTTTTAAACATTTTGTCTGGTAGATAAGAGTTAAGTTTCCTCACTGTCGATTTAAGTTTTATCTCTATGTTAAATCTGCTAATTCATTTATCTTTCTAATTTTAGATGTTTATTTTTTTAACGCATTGTACATTCGTTTTTTCTTTTTTTTTTTTTTTTTTTGGGGGTCACACCTGGCGATGCTCAGGTGTTACTCCTGGCTCTTTGCTCAGGAATTACTCTTGGTGGTGCTCAGGGGACCATATGGGATTGGCTATGTGCAGGGTAAACGCCCTACCCACTGTGTTATTGCTCTGGCCCTGTACATTCATTTCTTTAGTGAGAAGCTACCCCTTAAAAGATCTTATGTGGGAGGGCTGGAGAAATGGTATAGGTATCTTGCACCACATACCATATGATCCCCTGAGCACTACCAGGTGTGGTCTCTGAGCAGAGAGTCAGAAGCAAGCCCTGAGCACAGATGGGCATGCTGCCCAGTCAAAAACATATAGAAGAGACATTAAAATTCTATGCTGAGTTGGAGAGGTAGTACAGAGGGTAGGATGTTTGTCTTGCATGTGGCTGACCTGGGTTTGATCCTTGGCACCCCATATGGTTCCCCCAATAGCATCAGAAGTTATCTCTGGGCACTGCTGAATGTGGCCTCAAAACCAAAAAAAATAAAAATCATGTGTTGATAGTGAGTTGACATAAGAAAATTGAAATACTTTTTCTTATTTTTTTCCCTTCTCTGCTAACTAAGAAGCAAAGAAAGGCCCAAGGACCAGGGTTGTTTTAAAGTCTCTGGAAAAGTTGAAAGAATTCAGCTGTGATTCTGCGCCCCAAGCAGAGCTCAGACAGAACCTCATCAGAAGAGATTTGCATTTCTGCCAAAATGTACTGATTTTGATGATATCACTCTTCTGCATGCAAAGAATACAGTTTCTTCTGAAGATTCCAAATCTCCTACTAGTCAAAAGGTACATATCTGGTATATGTATGAATATTCAATTACGTGTAGTACTAGGTTCTGAAGAGCATTGAGTTCTGTGGGTTCACTTAGGGCAGTGTTTCCCAGACTTATCTGGTCATCTGAATTAGCTGAGGGAGCTTTTTATTTTTAGTGCCTAGAGATTCCAATTTACTACTCAGGAGAGATGGGTTGCTTTTAATTGAAACAAAAGAGAGACTTTCAGATGATTCTGCTATGTATTTTATGATATGACCTGATTGATATTGGGTGGAGGAATTATTTTTTTCCTTTCCTTCCTTCCTTTCTTCCTTCCTTCCTTCCTTCCTTCCTTCCTTCCTTCCTTCCTTCCTTCCTTCCTTCCTTCCTTCCTTCCCTTCCTTCCTCCCTCCTTCCTCCCTCCCTCCCTCTCCCTCCCTCCCTCCCTCCCTCCTTCCTTCCTTCCTTCCTTCCTTCCTTCCTTCTTTCTTTTTTTTTTTGCTTTTTGGGTCATATCCGGCGATGCTCAGGGGTTACTCCTGGCTCTCTGTTCAGGAATTACTCCTGGTGGTGCTCAGGGGACCGTATGGGATGCCAGGGATCAAACCTGGGTCGGCCACTTGCAAGGCAAATGCCCTACTTGCTGTGCTCAAGACTAGATTAACAGAGCAAAACGAGTTCGAGTCCAGGTAGGCAGCTCCCAGAAGAAAGAATCACTGGGAATTCGTCAGATGGAGCTGGGGTCAGCCCTTCCCCCCTCCATTTTGTCTAAGCCCGATGGCCCCCGCCCAGGAGCTGCTCCTGGGGCGACCAGCCATAGCATGCGGAGCTTCAGTTGCGGCTGGGGAAGCTGGAACTCGGTTCTACCCAGGCTCAGCTGACCATGTGTAGGAAAGCACATGTGTAGGAAAGGTAGGTAGGAGGGAGAGATAGAGAGGAGAGAAAAGACATACAGAACCCGCCAAGTAGTTGAGGTGTGGGAGGGGGAGGGAGGTGGGGACATTGGTGATGGGAGATGGGTTCGTGTGGAGGGTTGGGTGTTGGAACACTGTAGAACCAAAACTCGACATGAGCATCTTGCAATTGTATGTCTAAAAGTGGTGTAATAAAATTTGAACAAAAAAAAATTAATAGTTAAAAAAAATTGCTAATAGCAATTTCTCAGAATCACATTTTTCCAAAACTTAGAATCACATTTCTCAGAATCACACTTAATTGGTCTTCACCAGTATTCACTAAGAACTGAATATTGGATAGTACTAGATACAGATATTATTTAAAAGTTCTTATTTAGTTAGGCAAAGAGATAGTACAGAGTTTAAAGCATTTGCCTGTCAAGTGGCTGTACCCCTGATGAATCCCAGCACCCCAGATGGCAGTGGGTCAAGAAGGACATAGCAAAATGTCCTTTTGATATGTCCTGGCATATCAAGACTGATAATCTTGATATGTCCTGGTATTACCATTTTATTACAATCATCTAAGGTGAATTAAGCGGCCCCTGGGAATATAGAAAAGAGAAAAGTGTACCTGAAAAATATTTCTACCCAAATCGCATACAAAAATTGCTTAAAACTCCTGTATGCTGACTGATATATTTATTAGGTTTTTTTTTCCCCCTGTTAAAAGTTTCTTTTGGGGGAGTAGGGGAGCAGGGGAGGGCACGACACCCACTCTGTGCTCAGGGGACCATATATGGTGCTGGGAATAGAACCTGGGTATGCAAGGGAAGGGGCATAATCCTGTACTTTCTGGCTCATTGATTCTTTTATATCAAAATTGAATTCTCTTTCTCTGGGAACTTTATTCTGTTAATGCTAATTAAACTAAAATTTTTGCTTCCAGGACAAAGCACTTTTTGGATCTCAGCCAGTTTGGATCAGTACAGAGCAGTCGTGAAAACTTGCAGAAAAGTTGTGATCCTAAAGTACCTAACAAACGGACGAAAAGCGTCTACACGCCATTAGAATTGCAGTACTTGGAAATGAAGGAGCAACAGAAAGATGCAATTTTGTGTGTGGAATGTGGATATAAATATAGATTCTTTGGAGAAGATGCAGAGGTGAGTTGTTGGTTCAAACAAACACTGATGTTTTTCCTCAGCAATATTAAATATTTTCAGTATTTCTGCTCCATTTTCTGACTTCATGATAAAGCAAATGTGAACAGTGATGAATACTCTTAAAACAAATGCTGTCATTTTGAGACCAGAGAGATAGTACAACAGGTAGGGCGCTTTAGCTTGCATGTGGTCCACCTGGGTTTGGTTCCTGATACCCCACATGGCCCCTGAGCCCCAGGTGTGACCCCTGAATGGAGATCCAGGAGTAATCCCTGAGCACAGCTAGGTAGGGTCCCCAAGCCAAAAAATCGAAACAAAGGAACGAAATGCTGGTCTTGATAATTAAGATTAGGGGCCTGAGAGAAAACTGCTTTGCATAAGGGATGCCAAGTTTCCTTCCCTAACAAAGTCCCCCAAGCACCATTGGGAGTGACCCCCCAAGCATAGAACCTGAACTAGCTCCATAGCATTGCTCAGTGTTGCCCAGAAACACCCCCAGAGGTAAAAATTTAAAATAAACAAGCAGATTTGGTGAATACTGGACTTTCAGGAGTCTCAGGAGGAGGCTTTTTTGGGACAGGTGGTGCTCACTCGGGTCCTAAGGTACTAGCAAGCCCAGTTCTTTTCATTCATGTAAAGTGGATTTAATAAATTAGTTTTAGTAATAATCACAGTTATGTTTGTATCTGTTTTCTAACGAAGACTTAGGTAATAAATGGTATACTGCACTTATAGAGAAGTGCACAAATTCTCATGTTTACAGTGGTGAATTTCAAAGTGAAAAAAAATCACCCAGGGAATCTTGAAATGGATGTTTACTGATATTCTCTTTAATTCTAATTCTCCTCCTCCTCCCTCCCTCCTCCTGCTCCCTCCTCTGCTTCCTCCGCTTCCTCTTCCTCTTCTTCCTCCTCCTCCTCCCTCCTCTGCTTCCTCTGCTTCCTCTTCCTCTTCTTCTTCCTTTTCTTCCTTGTCCTCCCCCTTCCTTCTCCCTTCTCCTCCTCCTCCGCTCCTCTTTTTTTTTTTTTTTTAAGATTGCAGCCCGGGAGCTCAATATTTACTGCCATTTAGATCACAACTTTATGACAGCCAGCATACCTACCTTCAGATTATTTGTTCACATACGCCGCCTGGTGGCAAAGGGATATAAGGTCAGTTTTGGCTTCAATTTGGGGGAAAGATTGGACATCTTCTAGAGTGAAGCATGCTTTGAAAGATGATAGACTGTAATTGGTTTGGAATTTCAGTTTGGGGGGAATGAGAATGTGTCATAATTATCATGTCTTCGTGAGTATTAACATATTAGAAATTTAGGGTAAGTTAAATGCTGTTGCAAAATCAAAGATCTTTTTAAAGACTTGAAATTTGTCTCTTAAAATATTCATCAGATTTGGTGTTCACTATTTCTTCTATATGTTGAAGGTGGGTGTTGTGAAACAGATGGAAACAGCTGCATTGAAGGCTATTGGGGATACTAAAAAGTTCCCCTCTTTACCCGGAAATTGACTGCTCTATATACAAAATCTACGCTAATTGGAGAAGATATCCTTTCCTTTAAATTTTACAAGGCCTTTGTTTTATTTAAATAATAATTCTTTGTGCAGGTGTGTTCTTTTTCATGAGATAAGGCAGTAGGGTTTTATTGACCTTTGAACAATGTTCTATAGCAGAGGGAAAGGTTGGTAATGACTGGTAACAAGTATTTTCAAATGCCAGGCGAAGGTGAGTTCATTATACTTTTAAGAGCAAACATCCTCCCCCCAGTGTCTAATTAAAGAGAAAGACAGGTTAGCCTGTGTTTGATATCTCATCTTTCTTCAATTTTTGTGAGAAGTGTTTAGGTCTTCTGGGCTTGTAGACTTTTCTTAAAATGAGACTTGTGAAATAATTTAATTTCAAAATGTGAAAAAAAAGCTACAAAGTGAACACACAATAATTGCATATAAAGCAGAATAGTAAACCAGCTTCATTAACTGTGAGCTTTATAAAACATTTTATTGTTGGAAAGCAAGCTTTCTCTCTGCTGGAATTCTCAGTGTATGTATTGATTGCTCTGCAGTTGATGGTCCCTCCTAAGTGGAATGGATTACTTGCAGCAAAATAATTTCAAATGCAAAAGATAAAATTCTGTCAAAATTTAAAAAAAAGTAATTATATATGAGATAAAATGAATTTAATAAGGTTTATGGTAGGATGGGTTCAGAAGAAAAGAAGGCTAGAGTAAAATCTGACATTAATACTGTGTGAACATAGTGTCTCTGTTACAGTCTGCTTGTTTAGAGATTGCCTTCACTTTTACCCAAATTAGCAAGACTGTTTTGTTGCATTCATATCGTGTAAGGAGTATCTGTCCCCAGCCTGTCACAGACCAATAATTGCCCTGTGTTCTAAGCTGATCAGGCTTTAAGACTGTGGTTTTGTTGCTTTTGTCTGAACTTGTGTCTCTTACTTGAATCTGCATATAACACAGCATTTCTCTTGCTTCTCTGTTGTTGGTGCTCTGAGAACTGCTGATGCCCAAACTGGATGTTCTCAGACTGACCTCATCCAAATCAGTGTTTATCCCAGAGAATTTAGTTCTTAGACTTAAACAAACAAAGATGATGTTTCTGTTTTCTTCTTGTTGTCTTAATTCTTTGGAAAATATTGCCCTTCTTGAGCACCATTAGGTACTTTAAAGGAAGGAGTACTTTATATTATTCTAGTATGTATTTGCTTTGACTTATGGAATTAAAGTGATGGGATTGTTAAGGATCAGATCTTGGCTTGATCCAGGTAAAGAAGAGGGTTTCTGGGAGGTCTGAATTTGGGCTTCTGGAAGATCTGAAGTACTCTGGGATCTTTGGAGGTGAAAGCAGAGTATATATATATATATATATATATATATATATATATATATATATATATATATCCTCTGTTCCTTAAATTATATATATAATTATATATATAATATATATTTATATATAATACAATATAATATGTATAATATATAATATAATATATATATAATTTAAGGAACAGAGGCATGTAACTATAATCAAGGAAAGAGAAGGTTTTTGAACAAAGCAAAAAAAAATCTTAGGAAAGTGTATCAGTATTTGAAAAGAGAAAATAGTTAACGTAGTATAAAGGAAAGTAGCATATACTTTTCTTTAACTGCTGTTACATGTGAATCCCTTAATCAAGCTGGATGATGCTGTAAATGTTGATGAGATAATGACCGATACTTCTACAGGCTTTCTCCTGTGTGTCTGTGAAAATAAGGAAAATATAAAAGACCAAAAAAGAGGAAACATTCTCATTGGAATTGTTGTAAGTACTTTGTAGATGAAGAAAGAGTGATAGATGTTCATAATATCTCTATGTTCATAATATCCATACATGATTAATGTATGGATTATAATCAGAATATCTCTCAAGCAATTGTAGTAGAAAATACTTTCCTTACAATATTATATTTTAAATCACTAGTTGAAATTATCTTTATGGCTACTTACTTGGCACTCTGTCATAGAGATTCCAGGTATTTTCTGTGACTGTATTCCAAGAGTTTAGCACTAATGTACAAAATGATAGCATTTTGTGGACAGTGTTTAGAATATAGAACAAAAACATTAAGCTACCATGTATTTGGATAGCAAAGGGTTTTGCAGATTTCTTTGAAACCCTCAGGGATTTGAAATTAAACTCAAATAATTATGCTATTGTTGTATCTAGATTTGGAGGAATGCATAGCTAAGGAGAAATGAAAATGGACCAATACAAAACCACATATTTAATGAGTTGTTAGGAATATTTACAGTTGGTCTTTTAGATAAATGTAATTTTTTGGTCATAATTATGTCAATTTTGCCTTCTGACAATTTATGAGTAAATTTGCTCATTATATGATTTCTTGAAATGTGTTCAAGAACCTTAGACTTTTGTGGCAGGGCGATGGGCCAGAGTGTCAGAGCACTAGTGCAGATATTTTTATGTGCGTTTGAGCCCCCCTACCACCTGCTGCTGGAGTTGAGCCTGTAGCACTGAGCTGAGAGTTGCCCCAAGCACTGAATGGGACCCAAACAACAAAAGCAAAAGATTTTAGATTTATTAAGGTCTTTCTGGACTTTAAGCTATTGGATTCCATTGTTCTGTTGTCAATTAAGCAAAAATAGGACTTCTTTCCTAATAATCTAATACTTTTTTTTTTTTTTGCTTTTTGGGTCATACCCAGCGATGCTAAGGGGTTACTCCTGGCTCTGCACCCAGGAACTACTCCTGGCAGTGCTCGGGGACCATATGGGAAGCTGGGGATCGAACCCGGGTCGGCCGCACGCAAGGCAAACACCCTCCCTGCTGAACTATTGCTCCGGCCCCTAATAATACAATACATATTTTTAAAAAAAATTTTTGCAGTCACCTTCAATAGCAACAAAAACTTTCACACCCCTTGTATCTCCTATAGTACCTTTCTCTAACTACGTGGCTCTGTGCTAACATGACATTTGCTTCACCAGTAAGCCTTTCTCTCAGGAAGATAACCTTACTGTTGCATGTCCTAGAAAGTCTTTTAATTGGCTATGGGCAATTAGATCTATTTATAAACAGTAAGGTTATTTGCTTATAAGCATTAGCATATGTAATGTGCTGTTTTATATTCACCTGAAACATTCTAAAGTACATATTTTATGCTATGCAGCTCCTACTTAGTGCAAATTTACTCATAAATTGTCAGAAGGCAAATTCCCTCTGGCTTACTGCTTGAGTTAACCATATTGTAAGAACTAGGTTGGAGGGAAAAGAAGATAGTTTTGGGTTTCAGTGGTAGTCCAGTGAGCATGGGTGTTTGCCTTGTACGTAGTCGACCCGTGTTCTATACCTGGCACTATATATGGACCCTTGGCACTGCCAGGAAGATCTCTGAGTGCAGAGCCAGGAGTGAACCCCTGAGCACCACTTGGTGTGGCTCAGAAACCTGCTTTCCCCACCAGCCCCCATTGGGGGTCAGTGCCTATAATTCATGTCACCTATTGCACAGAGCTGCTGCAGACCGCTCAGTCACGGTGAGCTCTAAGTCTCGGGGATGACCAGCGTGAGGAGAATCAGGAGGACAGGAACGCCGGTGCTATGGACAGTCAGACACAGACACAAGAGAGGTCAAATGCTGCTGCAATTTTACTCAGGGCTTCATAGGGTTTATACACGATGAAACAGAAGGTGAATACATGCTTGGCAGGGCATACACAATGAAACAAAAATGAATACATGACATAATAAAAAAATGAATGAATTCTATGATATCGCAACCACTCAAGCCACCTGGCCAAGTTTCCAGGCTTTGCCCAAAAAACCACAGGCCTCGCGACGTCCAGAAGTCACCCCGACCCCATTCTTAAAAATCAGCAAAGCATTACAGCAGACCCCTGGTGTACGCGTAGTTCCCCTTTTTCCATGTCCAAACATTATGGAAGTCTTGTTAACCTAACCATGACGTTCAACCATTATTTATAATGTTTTACAGGGGCCAAATGTTCCAACTTATCTACAATGTTTTACAGAGCGTCCAAGGGGAAAAAATACATTTTTTATACTATCTTTGTTTTATGCTATAATTGTATATAATGGGAACTATTGTTGCCGCAGGCTTCCTCTATGTCCAGTTTCTCCATTACTCAGAGTCTAAGTCTCAGCATAAGCAAGCGCCTAATTGCACACCAAGCATTCTTAGGAACAGCTAAGGGAGTTTAGGGGGCTTTGTTGGTGACAGTCCCTTTTTAGGGGGAAGCACCGTCTGGTAACTGTCCCTTTCTAGGGTAAGTACCAAAGCCATCCCCTGGCCCAGTGAGCACTTTCATGCTACGCGAGCCGGTGCCGCGTGGAGACGTGGCACGGAGCCAAATAGCAGGTTTTTCAGATGCATTGTAGACCATTTCTCTGATTTGAAATAGCAAAGGGGAATGGCAGATGAATATTATTTGAACTTCTAAACATGGTGTTGATAAATATTTGAGTTAGGGCTAGAAAGAAAGTCCAGAAGGTAAGGCAGTTGGTTGCTTTGTGTGTGACTACGACAGCCAGGATCCTGGTACTATATATGGTCCTCTGAGCACAAAGGGTCACTTATGAGCACAGAGCCAGTGATAAGACCCAAGCACCACTGGGTGAATCCCCCTCCCCCACCAATGTGGTGTATTGATTAGGAGGTAAATTCCTCTAGGTACTGTAGTTTCATAGCTATGGCTTTATTTTTCTGCCATTTTAATTCCCTATGGTTAAGATCCATTATAATTGTTTTATAAAACTTTTTTTTTCTTTTTTGAGTCACACCCAGCAATGCTCAGGGGTTACTCCTGGCCCTGTATTCAGGAATTACTCCTGGCGGTGCTGGGGGACCATATGGGAATGCCAGGGATTGAACCCAGGTTGGCTGCATGCAAGGCAAATGCCCTACCTGCTGTGCTATTGCTCCGGCCCCCAGACTTTTTTTTTTTTTTGAGACAGGTGAATCACCTTCATTTAAGTATATATATATATATACTTCATATATAAGTATATAAGTATATAGCACATAATTTTATATTTTAGCTATTGTTAATATTTTACTACTTTTTATTTATAAATTAAACTTTGATGCAGGTATACATGTATAGGACAAAACATAAAGGACTTGATCCCCTTTGTGGTTTTAGGTGTCCACTGGAACTTTTAGAATATACCCCATGCAGATAAGGGGGACGCTGCATACTTAAGTACTAATTGTTCAGGGATCTGGGTATGAGGGAAGGTCTTGAGTCGAATTAAGGAAATTCCTTGGGGTGGCAAGGCAGAAATAGTTCAGTGGATAAGGCTGCCCCAGATTTGATGCCTGGAACATCCAGTTCCCCAAATACCACCAGGAGTGATCCTTGAGCACTAAGCCTGAGTAATGCTGGATATGGTGCAAAAACGAAAACAAGCAAACAGGAATTTCCTTCAAAAAATGAGGGATTTTCAAAAATACAGTAAAATGGTTTGAAAGAAATAAAGCAGCATTTATTTACCATGTAAGGTGAGCCGGCACAGAGGATTGGAAGGGCCTCTGTCCTCAGGGGTGGTGGAGTTCAGACTTCCATACAGTAGCTAACTTTCTGTTTCTATTTTAGCACCTTGTGAGTTTTATTTTTCATTTTTGCAGGGTGTTTTGAGGCTACACCCAGTTGTCCTCAGGGTTTACACCCTGTTCTGCTCTCAGGGGTCACTCTTAGGGGAACATGTGGGGTCCTGAGATCTGACTTGGTTGAGCCGGTGTGCAAGGCAAGCGTCCTACCCACTGAGCTATTTCTCTGGCCCCAGCCTGCTCATTTGATGGCTTACAATAGTCCACCTCAGGAGTGGTAGAGCTGGGACTTGAACTCCGGTCATCTCTAAAGTCCCATGCAGCATAGTTTAGATATTTCCAGTCAGATTTCTGTCTTTAAGACTTTCTTTTGGAGAGCAGAGAGGTTTTTTCAAGCAGTCTGGAAGTGGAGTCCATACTAGTGAACATTTCCTGTTTCCATGTTTGTTTCTGTTGTGTCAGAGTTACAGCTGGCAGACAATATTTCTCCTGTGATGTAGATTCTATCTCGTTTTTCAGGGAGTGCAGCCTGCCACGGGCGAGGTTGTGTTCGACAGTTTCCTGGACTCCGGCCTCCCGCTCGGAGCTGGAGACCCGGCTGGTGTGTCTGCAGCCAGCGGAACTGCTGCTCCCTCGCGCAGCTGTCGGAGCCCACGGAGGAGCTGGTCCGCCGCACCACTGCCCTCAGGTGAGCCCCCACAGGAAGGCTCTGTCTGAAGTACTCTCTTTCCAAACTGATGCTTATAAAAGCCATTGGAAAGTTTCTGCTAATAAACTTTTTTTTTCAGCCACTGTAGAGGTGGGGAGGGAAACGGGAGACGTGGGGGAGGGGAGTGGTCGCTGGTGAAGGCTTTGGTTGTTGGAACATTGTATGACTGAAACTCAATCAGTCGTTTTGAAGTTCATGGTGATTCAGTTAAAAATAAAAACAACATAGAGGGTCTGGAGAGAGAGTTCAGTGGGGAGGGTGCTTGTCCTTGGACACAACTGACCTAGATTCCACCCCCAGCATCCCATATGGTCCTCTCAGCATCGCCAGGGGTGATCCCAGAGTGCGATCACCTCTGGCTCCAGGCACATCTCTTCTGACTGCACCGTTCTCCCTGCATTAACATATGCCTCAGACACCTGGACCCTA
Source organism: Cryptotis parvus (assembly GCA_021461705.1). NCBI lineage: Eukaryota > Metazoa > Chordata > Mammalia > Eulipotyphla > Soricidae > Cryptotis > Cryptotis parvus. The sequence continues at coordinate 79,774 of JAJIBD010003795.1, read as the reverse complement.
CGAAAGCAGGATGAGAATGCTATTCGGATCTCCCAAAGAGGAATCCAAAGAGCTATGCTTGGAATATCATGCCTCACTCAAGTGAGAAAAGGAATCCGGAGTTCCGACCTCAATCGACGATCGAGAATCAGGGACTCTGTCTCGTTTGCCAAGGTGTCGAAAATCAGATGGGCTGGACAACATGTAATTTGACTTGGAGGCGACTGCTGGACTAGAGCCATTACCGACTGGATCCCCACGGAATCTCATTGAGTAAATTGATGAATAACGGGATGTCAAGTGATCAAATGATCAAGTGTTCCCAGAGTGCAGAGCCAGGAGAAAGCCCTGAGCACTGCTTGGTGTGGTCCTCAAACAAAACAGAAATCAGAAAAGAAATGAAAAAGAAGAGAAAATATTCCCTATAATACTTTCTTTGTTACAGGGCTAGACGGGTAGGTGGGGAGAGAAAGGCATGTCTCTTACCAGTAGTGCTCAGGGATTAGTCCTGGTGATGTTTGGGGGGGACCATATATGGTGCCAGTGACCTGAACTGGGTGGTACAGAGGGAGAGGAGTTTGCTGAGGTTGATGCATGTCAGTTTCTAACCAAAAAGGAAAGTTACAGGTTAATGCATCCAGCTATATTTGGGGACATTCTGTATCACATGACACGTTCTGATGAGGCTGCATGGCTGGGCCAAATCTGCTCTCCTTTTGCCCTGGAAGATGGTGATGAAGAATGGTCTAGAAAGGAAACCAGGGGTACCCATGAAGAAATTCCAGATCAAGACAAGGCTGCAGAGTCTGCGACAATTTTCATTTAGCAGGTTGACGAATTAATTAAGACTGTCAAACTTGCTGATGAGTTTTCTCACCATGTGGATCTTTGTTCTTTGAGTGCTCTGTTTTCATTTGAATTGAACTTCTCTCAAATTGGATTCAAATTTTCTTAATATCAATTTTTTAGAAAAGGTTTTTGGTCACACCCAGTGATGTTCAGGGTTTATTCCTTGTTCTGCATTTCGAATTACTCCTGACAGTGCTTGGGGGACCATATGGGATGCCGGGATCAAACCCAGGTCAGGTAAGGAAGGAAGATGTCCTACCTGCTATACTATTTCTCCAGTCCTTTATTGAAATTTTTGGGTTGTTTTGTTTTTTGGTTATACCTGACTGTGTTCAGGACTTATTACTGTTTCTACACTCAGGAGTCACTCTTGGCAGGGCTCAGAAATAATATCTGATGTCAGGAGCAAACCTGGGTCGGCTGTGTGCAAGACAAGCACCCTGCCTAACCACTGTTTGGCGCCTCAAAGTATTTTTTTTCAAAGAAAAAGTTGGAAATCACAAAAAAGGATAAAAGTAAGTCATTCCATAACTCAGAGATATCAAGGGTTAAAACATTTGGTGTGTTATTTCTATGTATGGATATTACCTTTTATTCATAAACTCAAATTTATGTTAACAAAGGAGTATCTTTTTTTTTAGCTTAAAAGTTTCATGTGATCAACACCAATTTGATCCTGGCATCAATGGGCACCCAACCATAGAGCTGGGAGTAGCCCCTTAACACTGACAGGTGGGCCCCAACAAACTCCATGAAGTTCCGTGTGTGTGTGTGTGTGTGTGTGTGTGTGTGTGTGTGTGTGTGTGTTTATGGGCATTTTTATATATCCATAAAGTTATGGAGAAATGGAGAACATTATATTGAACCTCTATAACCATTAAACATCTCAGCCCAGAAAACCTTGTTTTATCTATAATCCTATTTTGTCTCTCCCTGGATTATTTATTTGAAAAGAATTCTAGAAAATATAATTACACCTGCTAATATTATACTGGTTGGTCATGAGAAGAAAATTGTTATATAATATTTACTCACATAAAAGGATCATAATTTATCAATTCCTCTTGCTATGTTTATTTTTCAGTCATTACAGATGATGTATATAAGTATTTATGTGATTCATATTGGCATGCTTACCTGATTCTTAAGCTAAAGTTCTAAAAGTGGAATTATGACATTATAGGTTACAAACATTCATATTACCTGTTTGTGGAACTGATAATACCAGTTTATACTTTATGCATTATCATATACAGGAAGGTTATTTGAGCCATGCTAACATTAGGGTAGATAATTTAAATAATAGTTTTCTGCCAGTTGAAAAAATGTTTTAGTTTGTTGTTTGGGGCCATCTGAGTACCTGGTTGTACTCAGATGCTACTCTTGGCTCTGCTGAGGCGTGATCTCTTGTGGTGCTCAGAGGATCACATGTGGTGGGATTGAGCCAGGGCCAGATGTACACAGGACAAGCACCTTACCCCTATACTCTTTCTAAAAAATAAGTTTAGTCTTCTACAACGTATTTCCAGTATTTTCTATCTGATTTTATTTATTTTCCCATACTTTGTTTATTTGGCTAGCTTAGATATGTTTGAGACTAGAGTTGCTCAGTTGAATGAACTTTCAATTTATTGAACTTACTGTTTTTCTATTTCCACTTAATTCTGTAAAACAAAGGCAGAATTGAGAAAATTCATAGAACATTTCACTAAAACATTGTGAAATACATAGAAGCACAGCAAAAGAAATTAAAAAATTTCTTTTGCTAAAGAAATTTTAGCAATTTTTTTTAATTTCACTAAAACATTGACCAAAACCTTAATTTTGGGCTGGGATTCAGTATTATCTGGTGATAGTCCTGAATATTTATTCATCAGATGATATTCTAAAACTATTTGGCATACCAAGGATAGATAGAATTCTTAATACGTAAACTTTATGAAATTTATTTATTTTTATTTATATATTTATTTTTTTTTTGGCTTTTTTGGGTCACACCCGGCAATGCTCAGGGGTTTCTCCTGGCTCTGCACTCAGGAATTACTCCTGGCAGTGCTCAGGGGACCATATGGGATGCCGGGGATCGAACCTGGGCCAGCATGGGCGGCTGGCGTGGCAAGGCAAATGCCCTACCTACTGGGCTATCTCCCCGGCCCCAACTGTATGAAATTTAATGACTGCCTTTTGTCTTGTTTTGTCATGTATTTCTCTGGTTAGCATTAAGAATACATAGGGTTTTTCCTGTTTATTTTTAAGACCAATTTCATTTGCGTAATGTACTAAGGAAAGCCAGAAGGTCAAACATTAATTTATGTTTCTATTAAGTCTATTTTTTTTTCTTTTTTGGGTCACACCCGCGATGCTCAGGGGTTTCTCCTGGCTCTGCACTTAGGAAATACTCTTGGCGGTGCTCGGGGGACCATATGGGATGCCAGGGATCCATCCCGGTCCGCCACGTGCAAGGCAAATGCCCTACCCGCTGGGCTATAGCTCCGGCCCCCTGCTTCTATGAAGTCTAAAACGGATCTATATCTATGGACAAATGGCGTAGCAGAGATTCAGAAGTCAAAAGTTTGACTCTTTTTTTTTTTTTTTTTGGCTTTCAGATGCATCTTTTTTTTCCGATTTTATTTTATTTTATTATTCCCCCCCAATATTGTTACACCATTTTAGACATACAACTGAAAGATGCTCATGTAGAGTTTTGGTTCTACAGTGTTTCAACACCCATCCCTCCACCCAAACCCATCTCCCATCACCAATGTCCCCACCTCCCTCCCCCCCCACACCTCAACTACTTGGCGGGTTCTGTATGTCATTTCTCTCTTCTTTATCTCTCCCTCCCGCCAAACTTTCCTGCTCTTCGTGGAATTCAATGTATTAAAAGACATTACTGTTTCCACTATTTTTAAAGGGCACCGTGGCCCTGGCGACCGCCCGTCACTGGGCTCGAACTGGTTTTGCTCTGTTGATCTGGTCGTGAGGCAGTTTCCCAGCGTCTGGACAGCGAAAATGGTGGCTAGTGTGATGGGCGAGTCTCATCCGGCTGCTTCCGGGACCCCCAGAGGCGACGGGCCACCTCCCAAAACCTGTCTGCCCTCCTGGGGGTCCCTCTTCAGCTGGGGCCTGGGGCGAGCCTAGCTCCAGCCTCCCCAGCCGCTTCATGTTATGGCCGATGGCCCCGGGCAGCTCCTGGGCGGGGCCACCAGGCTCGACAAAATGGAGAGGGAATGGCCGAACCCTGACTCCATCTGACGAATTCCCAGTGATTCCCGCTTCTGGGAGCCGCCTACCTGGGCTCGAACCGGTTTTGCTCTGTTGATCTGGTCGTGAGGCAGTTTCCCAGCATCCAGGCAGCGAAAATGGTGGCTGGTGTGATGGGCTAGACTCATCCGGCTGCTTCTGGGACCCCGCCCAGAGGCGACGGGCCCCACTCCCAAAACCCATCTGCCCTCCTGGGGGTCCCCTTCAGCTGGGCCCGGGCGCAAGCCGAAAAGTTTGACTCTTGTGGCATGGGTTTGGGTTGGAAACATTTGTCTTCCTTTTAGTGACTTGGGATAAATCAACTTGTGTTGTCTTTTGGTTTTCTTAAAAAATAAGGATAGTAAGAGTGCTCACCTCTTTGGATTGTTGGAACAGTTCCTGGTATGGAAAGTATTCTATACATAAATGATGTTCTTTTATGCCTGTCATCTGTTACCTCTCTTCATATTGCCTCTTCCCATTTTCTCCTGGAATTCCTTTCCAAACGTGCTGGATCTTTTCAGTCTACTCTGACCCTTGCTCTCTCAATGGCATCATCTCCTATTTACACCTGTATTTCTCATACTATTTTTTCCCCCAAATTTTATTACACCATTTTAGACATACAATTACAAGATGCTCATGTAGAGTTTTGGTTCTACAGTGTTCCAACATCCATCCCTCCACCCAAACCCATCTCCCATCACCAATGTCCCCACCTCCCTCCCCCCCTCCCACACTTCAACTACTTGGCGGGTTCTGTATGTCTTTTCTCTCCTCTCTATCTCTCCCTCCCGCCAAACTTTCCTGCACGTCGTAGAATGCAGTGCATTAAAGGACATTACTGTTTGCACTATTTTGATGGACCGCGCCGCCCCGCCACCTGGGCCTCGAACTGGTTTTGCTCTGTTAATCTGGTCGTGAGGTAGTATCCCAGCATCCGCACAGTGAAGGTGGTGGCTAGTGTGGTGGGCGGAGTCTCATCCGGCTGCTTCCGGGACCCCCAGAGGTGATGGGCCCACTCCCAAAACCCATCTGTCCTCCTGGGAGCCCCATGGTCAGCTTAGCCTGGGGAAAGCGGAGTTTCAGCTTTCCTCAAATTTTATTACACCATTTTAGACATACAATATGCAAGATGCTCGCGTCTCCCCAGGTGTGTCCGAGGCCCCGCATGCTATGGCTGGGTCGCCCCAGGGCCTCTCATACTATTTTGACCTTTGAAGATATTTTTCTCTTTCCCCATCTCTCTTTAAGAAACATTTTGGACTGTCTTTTAATTAGCTTCTATGTATTTCACAGACTAGGCCAATTAAGTTCTCCACACTTAATGGTAGCATTACATCTGATTATTTCTGAATTAGTTGAGTTAATTTTCTATTAAAATAAAATTTAATTTTAGCATTCTGCTTTCAATGGAATTTTTTTAAAATTCTTTTGCTGTGCTCTGAAATGTTACCCTACCTTAATTTCTCCCCTGAATACTAGTGGAGAATTTAATGCATTTAATGCTGTCAAATGCATTTTGATATCTGTAAAACTTTACCTGTATAATGGCCAGGGCCTCTGCCAGTGTGAGCCTGACCGGATTTGATCCCCGCATCAAATGGTCCTCCAAGCATCCCTGGATGCAGATCTGAAGGCCTGAGCATCACTGGGGTTACTGGGTACTCCCAGCACAGTAAGGCCCAAGGACTACCACTTTGGGTCCTTGCACTGAACTGCTGGCCTGGTTGGCTGAGAATTGTAGGTGGGACCCTTGGGGCTCCTGAGCCCTGCTGGGGAGGCTGACCCTCCCCCACCCCATACCTCTTAGCCTTCATCAACCTGAGGTGCCGCTTCTAGCCATATTACAGAAAAAGAAAAGGAAATCAACAATGGGTTGGAGAATGCTTTTAGTTACGCGTGAGAAAACAGCTTGCCAAAATTTTGTGTCATATTTATTTAAGTAACTGAATTTTCAGGGAGAAAAGTTGCTTTGCTTTGCTTTTTGGTGACAGCTTCTTGTCTGTTTGAAGCAGTGTTTTCTTTTGGCTCATTGAGAATTCTTTTCCTTTCGTTTAAATTAGAGATAAAGTAGTCATTGATAGTTTATTAATACTGGAGAAATATTAAGGTATGTGACAAAAGGCAGTAGAATGATTTGGAATTATAAAATACCTATTTTGAAGTACTATGTTTTGGAGATATATTTAGCTTTGACCACAAGAGGTCTCCAAAAGATTTTATATTCTGTGAATTACAATTTAAGGGCTACTGAAACTTTTTTACATTTATTTTTATATCTTAAGGTATAGACTTACTTTGTATCCTGGTAATTTATATTAATAAAGATGGTAATAAGCTAAAATGTAATACTTTATATAGTTAAATCATGATAAATTGGAATTTTTTCTTAGGCTACTTACCTTTATGTGAAATGTATTTGTAAGAACTGGAGAGAGAGTGCAGTGAGTATACAGCCAACCTGGCTTCTATTTCTAGCCAGGAGTGATCCCTGAGTACGGAACAGCCCGGGTTCGATCCCCGGCACCCCATATGGTCGGTCCCCCGAGCACCGCCAGGAGTAATTCCTGAGTGCAGAGCCAGGAGTAACCCCTGAGCACCGCCAGGAGTAATTCCTGAGTGCAGAGCCAGGAGTAACCCCTGAGCATAACCCGCCGGGTGTGACCCAAAAAAGAAAAAAAAAAAAAAAAAAAAAGAAATTGTTTAAAGAAATAAAATGTGTAGTTAAAATCTTCTTTTTAAAAAGTACGGTAAATTTTGTGTTGTTGCAGTGTTAGGTGTCGCCTACCTGGTTGCATTGTGCCTGGGGTTGTACTCATTTTGCTGTGGCCCTGGGGACTCAAAGATCAAAATTGGTGATTTGAGGCCGGGGATGTTTCTTACAGTAATATTTCCCCCATCCCCCTTTTTTTTGTGAGGGAAGGGTCTCCTGAGCACTTCCCAGCGTCTGCTAATATGGGGCCTAGGGCTGATGGCCAGTGGGGGCCACCCAGATCACCAGGGCCAGTGCTGCTTGGGGGACCAAGTAGTGCAAGAAATTGAACATAGGGCCTGTGTTTGCCATCCCCGACCTGCACATAGTAATGGACTCAGCATCACTAAGCTATTATGGACCAAGAGTTAAGTTATTCTTAAAGATTGCTGTTGACAGTAACTAGGTGCCAGCCTCATTTAAGACTCTTGAAACCGTTGTATAGTGATGTTCATAGTGTCAGTCTCTTTCTTTTCTCTTTCCCACTTTCTTCATTCCTTGTTTCTAGGAGACATAATTAATGACTTCTTTTTCATATGGTTATCATATCACCTTCTCACTGTCATTTAGAAAATTGAACAGAAGATACGGTAATTGGTTTATGAACAGAAATAAATCTCATAGTAGAAAATTGTCTCTAGTAAGACATTTAAAGAGGATATCTTCTTGTTTTTTGGCCACACCAGGGTTTCTTCTGGCTTTGCACTCAGTCATCACTCCTGGCAGAATGCTGAGGATTGAGGCTGGTAGTGTGCAAAGCATCACCCTCCCCACTGTACTATCTCCCTGGCATCTAAAGAGGATCTCTCTCTCTCTCTCTCTCTCTCTCTCTCTCTCTCTCTTTTTCTTTTTGAGTCATACTCAGTGATGCTCAGGGTTACTCCTGACTCTGCACTCAGGAATTACTCCTGGTGGTCCTCGAGGGACCATATGGGATGCTGGGGATAGAACCTGGGTTGACCCGCGTGCAAGCCAAATACCCTACCCACTGTACTATTGCACCGACCCTGAGGATGTCTTCTTAAATAACAGGAATCTATTTCATCCTGATTTCCTTTATTTATTTATTTATTTATTTATTTATTTTTTTTTTGCTTTTTGGGTCACACCCGGCGATGCTCAGGGGTTTCTCCTGGCTCTGCACTCAGGAATTACTCCTGGCGGTGCTCGGGGACCATATGGGATGCCGGGATCGAACCGGGCTGGCACAGGCCGACCGCAAGGCAAACGCCCTACCGCTGGGCTATCGCCTCCGCCCCCTGATTTCCTTTAAAAGATTATTAGTTTCTTCCCTGGTAGCTGACCATTGTTTTTTTTAGTAGTTTTCTTGATACCGATAGCTTTAAAGGATCTCCTACAAAGAAAACTAGAAAACGTACTTCAGGAAATAAAAAGAAGACCTGAAGAAATGGAGACACATTCCCTGCTCATGGATTGGAAAGATTAACATTATCAAAATGGTAATACTCCCTAGAGCTTTTATACAGATTCAATGCGGTCCCTATAAAGATACCCATGATGTTCTTCAAAAGAAATTGAACAAACACTCCTGAAATTTGCATGGAATAATAAAACCCCACGCAATAGCTGAAGCGAAATCCTTGGGAAAAAGAAGATGGGGAGGGTATCACTTTCCCCAACCTCAAGCTCTACTACAGAGCAGTTGTAATTAAGACAGTGTGGTATTGGTATAGAGACAGACCCGTAGACCTATGGAATAGAACTGAGTATCCTGAAACGCACTCACAAATATACAACCACTTAATCTTCGATAAAGGGAGCAAAAAATATTAAGTGGAGCAAAAGAAGCCTCTTCAACAAATGGTGCTGGGAAAACTGGGCAGCTACGTGTAAAAAAATGAACTTAGACCTCCTTCTAACGCCATGCACAAAAGTCAGATCAAAATGGATTCTAGATCTCGATATCAGACATGAATCTATAAGGTACATTGAAGAAAACATAGGAGAAACGGCTCTACGACATCGAAACGAAAAGTATCTTTAAAGACGACATACCACTGACCAAGCAAATGGAAGCAATGATAAACAAATGGGATTATATAAAATTGAAAAGCTTCTGCACCTCAAAAGACGGTGACCAAGATACAAAGACAATCCACAGAATGGGAAAGGATATTCACCCAATACCCATCTGACAAGGGGTTAATATCCAGGATATATCAGGCACTGGTAGCACTCCCACAAGAAGAAAACAGCTTTTATATATTTGGCTAGGTTTTTTTTTTTTTTTGTTTTGTTTGTTTTGCTTTTTTGGGTCACACCTGGTGACGCTCAGGGAGTTACTCCTGGCTCTTGGCTCAGGAATTGATCCTGGCCGTGCTTGGGGGACCATATGGGATGCTGAGGATTGAACCTGGGATGGCCGTGGTGCAAGGTAAACGCCTACCTGCTGTGCTATCGCTCCGGCACCTGGCTAGTATTTTTAATGGGTGTGCCTGACTTACATTTATGAAAATTCAAATTTTAAAACATGTTAACTATGATAATTACTCTGTGTTAGCTTATAGAGTTTACCTGAATGATGATCTTCTTTATGCATTTCATTGAGTTACACTCAATGAAATGCATAAAGAACAAATGCAGTTGGTTTATTCATAGTAGTTGAATAGACATAACTGGCTTTTGGGCGGGTGGTTAGGGGATTGAGCTTAGTGATTACTACAAAGGTTTTCCAAGGGGAGACTAGAAAGCCTGAACAGACAGTTCAGAAGCAGTTATGTGCAATGCATATTTGTTTTATAATTCTACTTGATTTTTGTAAATATACATGTTCACTTGGAGCTGAAGATTAAATCACTTGAAGTCGTCTAATTAAAAAAATTTATTCTGAAATTAAAAAAATCATCCAGGTAGTTAAGTTTAAGGTTCATTACTTAAGTAAAGGCTTTCTGTTTCCATTAAGATAGAACTTCATGCAATATAAAATACAAAACATGAAAGTCTCCTTCATAGGACCAGAGAGATAGTAGAGGGATTGAGGCCCTCACCTTGCATTCCGCCTGACCCTGCCTAGGTCCCTCTTACTGTGTGGTCCCTGTGCACCTCTGCTGGGAGCGACCCCAAGTGCAGAGCTGAGCCTGCCAGATGAGACCCAGCCCCGCTCCCCCCCCCCATGGGCCTGCCTTAGTCATCTCTTTCATTACTTTTCTCCTTTCTTTATGGTTCAAAGTAGCTATTTGTCTTTTTTAGTGACTCCTTCCTCCCAAACCTTGCTACTGTGGAGAGTTACTACTAATTTCCTGTTACTTCTTTTTTTTAGGCCAGGAATTTTGCTGCTCTCCTGCCTCCCCTCCCCAAGCCCTGCCCCTTGCCCCCCCCCCTTTGGGGCACTTATTTTTAACTACAGCACAAATGTTGATGCTTAGAGCAGTGAAATCTATAAAGTCCTGGTGGGTTGTTTTTTTTTTTTTTTTGGCCTGTACCATTTTCCTTTTTTTAAAAATATTTTTTATACCACCGTGAGATATACAGCTAAGAAGATGTTCATGTTTGGGTTTTGGTCATACAGTGTTCCAGCACCCATCACTCCACCAGAGCCCATTTCCAACCACCAATGTCCCCGATTCCCTCCCCCTCCCCTAGCCTGCCTCTATGGCAGGTTCTTTATCTCTTTTTCTCTTTCTCTTTCTCTTTCTCTCTTCCATCTCTTACATATTTTGGATTGTAATACATTTAGAGGTTATCATGTGTATCTTTTTTTTTTTTTTTTGGTTTTTGGGTCACACCCAGCGATGCTCAGGGGTTACTCCTGGCTCTGCGCTCAGGAATTACTCCTGTTGCTGCTTGGGGGACCATATGGGATGCCGGGATCGAACCGGGTCAGCCACATGCAAGGCAAATGCCCTACCCGCTGCTGGACTATCGCTCCAGCCCCTCATGTGTATCTTTTGCCTGTATTTACTGTTCAATTCTAGGTTGGTATTAATACTTTTGACAATTATTAGCACACTGTTCCCTTCTCTGTCTTACCTAACCTCTGACTCCCACATGTTTGTGGTAATTTCCACCTTTGACAAGACCTCCTGATCCATGTTTTGCCTGACCTTGGATATTGGTATCATAATATGTGTGTGTGTGTGTGTGTGATATATATATATATATGTATATATATATATACATATACATACATATATATATACATATATATGTGTATATATATGTATGTAGTTAAGTTTAAGGTATATATATACATATATACACATATATATATGTATATATATGTACATATATATGTCATGTAGATAAACGCAATCATTCTATATCTGTCTTTTTTCTTCTGGCTAATTTCAGTCAACATGATCCTCTCCATGTCCATCCATTTATAGGCAAATTTCATAGCTTCATTTTTCCTAACAGCTGCTTAGTATTCCATTGTGTAGATGTACCAAAAGTTTCTTTATCCAGTAATCAGTTCTCATATACCGTTTTTTTGTTTTTTGAGGACCACCCTTGGTGATGCTCACAACTTACTCCTGGTTCTGCACTCAGGGATCACTCCTGGCAGTGCCATTTGGGGACCATCTGGGATGCCAGGGTTCAAACTTGGGTCAGCCACGTGCAGGGGCAAATGCCCTCCCTGCTGTAGTGTCGCTCCAGCCCTCTATCATTTTTCTTCTTTCTTGCTTCCTCTTTCTCTCTTTGCTTTCCTTTCTTTCTACCCTTATTTAAGAATACTGGTCTGGTGTCTGATTTGTTGTTTGAATTATTGTACATGACACTGAGCTGTTAATGTTTCTTTAGGTTGACTTGAGAGTGTTCCTGCACGCTGACAGCAGCAACAGACAAGTTTCTAGGATGCTTCCTCAGTCCTACCATTGCCTCATTTTTTTTTTTTTTTTTTTTTTTTTGGTCACACCCAGTGATGCTCAGGGGTTACTCCTGGCTCTGCACTCAGGTCTGGCGGTGCTCATGGGACCATATATGATGATGGGATCAAACCAGGGTTGGCTGCTTTCGAGGCAAATGCCTTCCCTGCCTCTTTATGTCTTTGTTTCTTCAGCAGACACCAACTCTTCCTGGTCAGTTGCACAGGGCTCTCCTGGGAGTGGACACGGACTCTGAATATACTGTGTGGGTGTATTGTATGGCCCGCGGCCTATTAGCAATACTAATAGAAGAATCTGTGTTTATGGGCCTGAATGCTTGCGTCGTGACCATGTTGGACCTTGTCCACACCACATGGATGGTGCTTACTTGATATTGAGATCAGGGGAGTTCTGAGTACCACATGCCATTTTGTTTATTTTTGGGTCCCACCTGATGGTATTCAGGGCTTACTCTTGACTCTGTGCTCAGGAGTGACCCCTGGTGGTGCTCTGGGGACCAGATACAAGTTTTTCCAGGGGTTGAACTGGGGTCAGCTGCATGCATGGTGATGCCCCTGTACTATCTGGGAAGATAGTATACGGGCCTCTTAAACATGGTCTGTGTTTAGTCAGTAAGGTATGCACCTGCCCCATGAAGGCAGTATGTTTTGAACTGTAGCGACAGTCAGTAATGGATCATGAAAACGGTTTCATTGGTCGCAGTTAAGACATCAAAAAAGCAAATAAGATAGTATAGATTTGAAGTTGTATATGTATAGTGTATGTAATTAGCTAAATAAAGTTTGATGAAATGTTATTTTTCCATTTGCAATACATTACAGTTCTTTCACCAAGAAAAAAGTTTCTGCAAAGATTGATTTCTGGTCACTTCTGTGAACAGTATAGCAAACAGTGTATACAAATAACAGATTAGCTGAAAATATTTCCCTTTCCATTTGCCTTTGCAAAAACTTATCTGTCCAATTAGTATGGATCTTATTGACATGAGAAGATCCATGACCTCTATCCATTAAGGGCTGCCAATTGATTTGAAGAGCCAGCCTGTAAACAAATCTCTCCAAGTACAAGGCAGGCTGATTGAGTGTGTTATTTTAAAGCACATTAAATGTTGAGCGAGAACATGAGAGCAAGAGAGTAATTCTGACAATAGCAGCACTACTGAGTAGATAGAAAATGTGATCCACAAATTGCTTTTTCTTTGCTATTTTGGGTCATACCCAACGATGCTCAGGGGTTACTCCTGGCAATGCTCTGGGGGCCATATGGGATGCCGGGAATCGAACCCGGATCAGCCGTGTACAAGGCAAACACCCTCCCGCTGTGCTATTGCTCCAGTCTCATGAGAGCAAAGTTTAAACAAATTATAAGAAAGAATTTGTGAAAAATAAGTACTTATTCCTCAAGTGTATTTTATGACCATTGGTCATATTAACTCTTTTAATAGTCATGACAACAACCTTATACTGTTCTTTATAGTAATATGTTATAACACATTTTTATCAATGAGAGCACAGGCGGGGTAGTCCATGGCACCTGTGTCTGCATGTGTTTCTGGAAGGCGGCTCAAGTCCCTCCTGAAGTGTACACACTCCCAGCCCTGGAGCCTGAGAATAAACCAGATTCAAGAGAAGAGTGGAATTAAGTGTTTGAGAGGATTTGGGGCTGTAACATTGCTGGCTTTAGCATAGGAAGAGAATCTTTTATTTTTAGGTGGGTCCAGTTAGTCTCATGAGTTCTTAAAATATGTCAGAAGGAGGCAGAATAGAGAAGGGTGATAAGTATGTGACTCCTGACACGGTCTTGAAGATGGAGGAAGAGGCCCCAAGCCAGTGGGTGTAGACTCAGTAGAGTTTCTGAAAACTGGAACAGGCAGGAAATGGATTCTTTCCTAGAACCTCAGTCCCCCTGCCAGAAACTTGCAGTTTTAGCCCGTGGAGGCAGATGTTAGTGTTCTGATTCGCATGGTAAGGTGAAAGATGTGTTTTCTTTGAAACCATTAAGTTAGTAATTCAGTAAGCAGTAATAGAAAAGTACCTTGCTGTCAGTATGTGTGGTCACTCAGTGATGATACCAAATGTATGTCTTCTGTTATTGTAGCTGGCCTGTTAGGCAGGCACTACTGGACTCTATTGAGCAGTGCTCCAGAGACTATGAGGTGCCAGGAACTGAATTTAGGGTCTTGAGACACGCACTCCATCCCTTTGGACTGTCTTCTCAGTCTCAGCTGCAGATCACTGCCCCCCTTTTTCTAAACTCTCTTAGCAGTTTCTAGTTGCTAAGTCAGGGTATCATTCATGTATGAATTACCTTATAGGTGAGTATACTTTACAGTCTTTTATGTAACTCTTTAACTGTCAACCCCCACATGTCACAGAGTTTACTTATGGATGATGAGTAAGACAAGAGCTTGCCCACCTATGCAGAATAAGATCCTATTTCTTCTGCCTTCCGGAGAACAGTGGGAACAGCCTGACCCGTAGGTTGATTGTCACATTCTGCCTCCTTCCCACCTACTTGCCGCTGCAGAGATGGAGCTTAGCCTCTTCCCATTCTGGAATTTTCCTGGCCCTGCAGAGGAAGGGGCTTCTGTAGGTCAGTTCCAAGGTCCTGTGCATGCTGAAACAGCTGCTTTTAGCAGGAGAGAACTTTCCATCATGCTTCCTGACTCTGTGTTTCCTTCGATTTCTTACCACTTTAACTTTCCCTCTGGATTAACAAGGCAAAGATTTTGCTTTAGGGATGTGTTTTATTCATTCCTGTCATTATCTTATGTACTAAAATACTACCTTTGTCAAAGTGCTGCTATATTACAATACTCTGCAAACAGAGATGTGAAAGAAAAGTTTTTATTTTTGGAAGCACATTTCCCGAGTTAAATACTGGCTAAATGTAGAAACAGTGGTGGGATTCACTGGTCCTTTGGTCCTTTGGGGCTGTGTTGATGTGAGGCGTTTGTGGGTGACTTTCTTCTACCCTCCAGAGTTGAAAACTTTAGCTTTCTTGCTGGATGGTGTCTTTACTCCAGGCGTTTAGTAAGTGCAATTTCATTTCCAGAATTCTCGTTGTGGCTTAGGTTTTTCTCAGATGGTCTTTATTAAACTGAGCATGGGTTCCTAGTCTTTTTGCATGCTAAGCATTTCTTTTATGTAAAAAATTCATAATATCATGACATAAAACCAAGGTTGTAAGGAAGTGATTTTTTAAAAAAAAATTTTTTTTGCTTGCAGACTTAAATATTTAAAATATTTAATTTGATGAGGAATTTAAATAACAAGTTGTACAAAATATAAAGTTAGTTTTTTCTTTCCTTTTTGGGTCACAACCAGCAATGCTCAGCTGGCTCTGCACTCAGAAATAACTCCTGGTGGTGCTTGGGGGACCAAATGGGATGCTGGGGAAATTGAACCCGAGTCGGCCAGGTGCAAAGGTAAACGCCCTACCTGCAGGACTATCGCTCCGGATTTTTTATTTTATTATTATTATTTTTTAAATCCTTTTTCTACATTTTAGGCCATACTCATGCTCAGGGCTTACACCCAGCCCTGTACCTTGGGGGTCATGCCTAGCAATACTTGGGGGACTGTAATTGGTGCCAGAGATTAAACCTGGGTTGGCAATTTGCTAGGCAAATCCCTTAGCCACCATCCTATCTCTCTGGCCCTAAAGTGATCCATTTTATGAAAGTTTTATTTGCAGACACTAGCTTGGGTAAAGTAGCATGTATCCGAGGCCAGAAGTATGGCCCATTTTCTCCCATTTTGTGCAATGTCCCTCACTCTGAATGCTGGCTCCACCAGCTGAACTGCCACGCTCTCACCATGCCAAGCCCAGAAGAGGGGCCCAAGCAAGGAGGAGACAGTCTGTTGGCGACCTGCCTCCTTGCTACTAGTTGTTGGTCCTCACCTTTCTTTGACTCAGTTTCTTTATTCATAAACAGTTTATAATACTATATGTACTTCTAGTCATTTAGTGAAAACACAGTAAGAGAGACAGACATTTATCTACACCTGGGATTAAACTCATAGGGTGCCCAGATATTCCAGACTGCATTCCTTTCACCAGGTTTCTTTTCCCTAACCACAACAGGGTCCTTAATAAGTTATTTCCTTATTTGCCGGTCGTGGCAGAGTTTGTTCCCTGACCGTGCTCTTAGCTTATTATATTGCTCAAGACATTTAGTCTGTCCCATGTCTAGGCCAGGATAGCTTACTTCTGGCTTGCCCTGAGCCTATCCAATCCTGCATTCGAATCCTCCTTTTGAGGTGGAAAGACTTAGAATCAACCTAAGGGCCACTGAGGTTTTAAGTTAGAAAATATGTCAGATGCCTAGGAGTAACTAATTCAGAGTTAATTAACTCTTATGTCACAAATGCATAACCTTAACTGTCTTTCTGTTTCTATACAAAAAGCCTTTCTTCTAGCATAAGAATATGCAAAGGGCATACAGGAAAGAGAGAGGCGACATTTTGGTCCAGGCAGAACCATCACCCCATAATGCTCCCTCTTCTTTTTTTGTTCACTTCAGCCTTAGGCCACATTCCGGTATTGTGGAGGTGGACAAGGGAAGGTATTTTCATAGTTTCTTCTACTCAGCTCAATTGTATAATCATAGATGACTCTAAATTATTTTGGAGAAAAGATATTTGCTGCCCACTTCTCACAGAACAGCTGAAACAGAGACTACCTGGAGATTTAAATTTCCACTTAGTACAGTTTGTGTTTAGTCTTGCGGTATGTTCCAGCAGTGCCTGCCAGAATGTAGACTAGTGTTTTCAGTCTGAAGTTTGCCTGTGAATCACCCGCAGAGCCCTATTAAAAGTGAAAATGCCCGTCTTCCCCATGACTTTCTGCTGAGTTCAGGTTACTCTTGTTTGGGGTTTGGAGTCTGCACTAATATATATTGCAATAATTCAGATGCAGATAGGCCTTGGGCTACAGTTTGCAGAAATCAGGATTGAGGGTTTTGTGTATAATGTAGGGATTTTGCTATAATTTGATTTCTAAAAAATTCCAGTGAGTTATTTCTTAGTGTATTTACAGTGTTTCAGTGATTTGGGTCAAAGCCACAATCACTTGATCACTTGACATTCTGTTATTTATCGATTTGCTCGAGCGGGTGCCCGTAACATCTTCATTTGACCCTATCACGTGCCAGTGTAGCCCAATGGCATCTGGTTGATTCAGGAATACAAAAGAGCCGCAAGCCATTTGTTTGTTTGTTTGTTTGTTTGTTTATTTATTTATTTACTTATTTACTTATTTATTTGCTTTTTGGGCCACACCCGCAATGCTCAGGGGTTTCTTCTGGCTCTGCACTCAGGAGTCACTCCTGGTGATGCTCGGCGACCATATGTGATGCCGGGCATCGAACCCTGGCGGCATGTGGCCGGCTGCGTGCAAGGCAAACGCCCTACCCACTGGGCTATCGCCGGCCCCCGCAAACCCTTTGTTTAGGGTCTTGATGAAGAAGTTCGACTGTCTTGTAGGTGGGCGGCCACGTGATCTTTTGACGTCCCGTGGGATCCAGTCGGTAATGGCTCTAGTCCAGCGGTCATCTCCACATCGCATTACATGTCCAGTCCATCTGATTTTCGATGCCTTGGCAAACGAGACAGCATCCCTGACTCTGGATCGTTGGCCGGAGGTTGGAACTCCAGATTCCTTCTCTCACTTGAGTGAGGCATGATATTCCAAGCATAGCTCTTTTGAATCTTCTTTGGGAGACCCGAATAGCATTCTCATCCTGCTTTCCTAGGGCCCAGGTCTCTGAGGCATATGTTAATGCAGGGAGAACAGTGGAGTCGAAGAGATGTGCCCCAGTCGGATGTTCTTTTCCTTTTAGCTAGTTCTTTGATGCTCTTGAAGGCATTCCATGCTGCTCTCTTCCTCCTGCATAGCTCAGCTTTTAGGTCGTTCATCATGTTGACTTCTCGACCTAGGTACACATAACTGCTGCATTCAGAGATGCCTAGTGGGCCAAAGCCACAATACAGGGGATAAATCCTTGTCTTGTGTGTGACTGACAATCTGATTCCCAGGACCCCCTGTGGTCCGCTAAGCATGGAGCACCACCATGAGTGACCTCTGAACATCAGATCCAGGACTGATGGTCACCCAATTCCAACGTCTGAAGATAGAGTGATTTAAATCTACCCTAACGAGGGAAATATAGGCACAGGATTATATAACTCCGGGGGGGTGAGGTTGGGTTGGGGTGAAGATCTGATCACAGGAGTATATTTAGTATACAAATTGCAAAAAGAACGAATTTGATAGTCTTTTTTTTCTTTTCGAGTCACACCTGGCAATGCTTGGGGGTCAGTCCTGGCTCTGCACTGAGGAATTACTCCTGGCAGTGTTCAGGGGACCACATGAGATGCCAGGGATTGAACCTGGGTTGGTCGCGTGCAAGGCAAAATGCCCTACCCACTGTGCTATCGCTCCGGCCCCACGGGGACCATTTGGTATGCCGGGATTGAACCCAGGTCAGCCACGTGCAAGGCAAACGCCCTACCTGCTTTGCTATTGTTCCCACCCCGATTTTAGTACTCTAATAGTGATTGCACAAAAGCCTTGAGGACAACTGAGTTAGGCTTTTTTTAAATCACATTTAAATGGGTTTCTACATGTTTATCTGATTACCAAACAAAATATTAATTAGACTAGTGATTGACTAACTAGTTGTCACCTTTGTTCACTCCATGAACTTTAGAAATACATAATAGAACTAGTATAAGGTTTCTTTCTACTTTTGACTTGCTAAAGAACTTTGCTGCAGGCTTTTGAAATTCCGTGTATTAAGGGAATCTATAGGGAGATAAAAATTGGTAAGAGATTTGCAATAATTAGTCTGATACCCTCTCCTGTGGATTAAGGTGGAGAAGTCCTTTTCGAGCACCACAGATGAAAGGAAATTCTCCCTCCTGGAGTTCTTTCTGGATCAGTTTATGCCTGTCTCTTCTTACAGTAAAATAAAAAGCCTTTCGATCTAAGTATGCTGGGTTTGAATCTCTCCTAACCTATGCTTTGTGCCTTTAGCATTGTTTCTTTATCACTCAAAACTCAATTTACTAATTTTTAAAAATGGTGTGTCGTGTCAAGATGAGAAGTAGCTAGTGTCTATCCACACGGCGGAGTCTATCACTTGAGTTCTTGCTATGTGCCAGACATAGTACCAGATGCAGCAGATAGAAAACTGCTCTGAGGACAACTCCCTACCCTTCTGGATTCTAGGAAAGATGCATTTCGATGCGGGGTCGCAGGGAAGGTCTCCTGAAAAAGGGACATTCGAATGAAGACCTGCGGTCGGGTGTGAGCCAAGTGGATGTCTAGGGAGGAACATTTGAAGGAACAGCAAAGAGCAGCTGTGGCCTTGCAGGTTCGCTGCTGTTGCCGGTTGATGGTGACCTGGTGGCAGCCAAGAACAAGTGTCCAAAAAGAGCTTTAATGACCATCTGGCAGATGGAGGAGGGTGGACGTGGGCCCTCAGGACAACCCTCCTCTGCAGGGTCACAGGCAGGGGCTTTAGGGAGGGAAGAGTGTTGCAGGATGGTGTCAGGATGGAGTCAGGGATCAATCCTGGTTTTTGGCCATTGCAGGAGCTTGGAAGGCCAGTGAGTGTCTCATCTTCTATACTGTGTCTGACATGCAAGTGAGTTATTTCATGGAGAGATTGTTTTTTTTTGGGGGGTGCGGAAACGCCTAACAGGGCTTGGGACTTAACTTCTATCTCTGTCTGTGCTCAGGTATCACTCTTGGCAGGCTCTCGGGGACCATATAGGGTACCGGGGATCTCCACATGCGAGGCAAGCTCAGCCATATATGGAGGGCTGGAGAGTTATATAAGAGTTATTAGTGATGAATGTAAGTTACAGGAAAGTTTCTGTAAGGCTTCCGTTTTTATAAAATAATGACATGTTTAAATATGTGTGCATCAAAATTAAAGTGAAGGTCAGTATTGGCCAATTGTTAAGCTTTAGCCTAATAATTAGGATGATGCTTATTTTTTTTTTTTTTTTTGGGTCACACCCGGTGATGCTCAGGGGTTACTCCTGACTCTGCACTCAGGAATCACTCCTGGCGGTGCTCGGGGACCATATGGGATGCCAGGGAACAAACCCAGGCCGGCACAGGCCGGCGCGTGCAAGGCAAACACCCTACCCGCTGGGCTATCGCTCCGGCCAGGATGATGCTTATTCTAGGATCAGGTTTATTATAAATATAGGATCTACCTCTCTCACTTGTTAGGGTTTCGTTTCTGGAGGTTTTATGTGTTATCCTTTATTTGTGTTATTTCTTAAAAATAGAAGTTATATGTACAGAGATAATTAAACTTTGGACATGTACTGTTATTTGATGAGGCCTACTATGGGTAGGGTTGGGGTTTGAGCTGGGGCAAGGTTGAAGGTTTGGGATGTGTAGGGTTTATTTGGAACATAATTGAGGGGAAAATGGGGATTCAATGGAAGCAAAAAAGGTAAAGGAAGTTCACATCTCAGCAAGAATGACAGGATTTTAGTTTCTGTACTTGCATAGACACATATGGTTTTAAAACTGTGGAAAAGCTTTAAGGAATTTGTCTTGTCTGTTTGGGGACCGGGCTGGAATGGACTTGGCAGAGATGAAGCAGGCAGGTGACTCCTTTTCACTCTTCCCTTGTTTATTATTGTCAGTAATTTGCCTTAATTTTATTGAATTTTTGATAGCTTGTGTGTATTATGTGTATATGTGTGTGTATATATGTATATATGCAGTGCAGTGTACTAGATTTCATAAAATGCCAGTAATGTATTAATTTTATTTTATGAATTAGGCATGTTTTACAGAGAAACCTTTTATCTTTTTTTTTTAACTGTGGAGAAAACACAGAATGAAGTTTCGAATTTTGGGGGCTGATGGAAGGACTGGGTGTAAAACCCGAATACACATATTTCAGGATTATGACTAATCTTTTCCACATTTCCTTTTTTTTTCTCATTCAGCGTGCGGGATGACAGAATTCGAGTAGAAAGGATGGATAACATGTATTTTGAATACAGCCACGCGTTCCAGGCAGTTACAGAGTTTTATGCAAAAGAAATGGTTGACCTTAAAGGTAAATATGTGTGTTAGCCAGAGGTCCTTAAATTTAACTAGTTGAGATTTGACTAAAAATACAAGTTTGACATTTAACTTGTTGCAGGTTAGGAAGTTCTTGAGAAATTATTGGGAGAAGGAAAGAGTTCCTCGTTTTCATGCTCACTAATTATCGTCCTGCAGCTCTTCTTGTGGTTATGAACTTTTTAAGGATTTGATATTTTTAAATTTGATATTTTTAAATGTGGAAGCAACCCATGGAGCTGACCTCCCGGTAAGGGGCTCGTCCATCCCCTGTCGAGTCCAACATTGCTCCAAGGGTTTGCTCTCATGAGCTGGGAGAGACCATGCTGGTCGGACTCGGAGTGGAGTTTTGGGCCCTGCCCTTTCCTCCTCCTCCATGCCAGTTGCCCACAGACGCCAGGACCCACATGTCCTTGGTGCATGGCTGCAAAGCTGCCGCGCGATATTTTTATAGGATCCTGAATTTTGTATAAGGTTCTTCCCAATTTCTTTCACATTTATACACAGTAAACAGTTATAGACATGTTTTAACTGATACCAGTAAGCCTGGCAAGAAGCCAGAACAAACCACACATCATGCAGTGTTAGTCATTCTCAACATCCAGACTCCATAGTTCCTCAGAGCTCCATCCAAGAGAAAACCTGATCTTCCCCCTTTAAGTTTCATCAGTAAATGCTCAGGTTGAGAGCCTTCTACTGAGACTATACCACCTACACGGTAAAGCCTGGCAAGCTACCATGTTTTATTTACTTTTTATTCCAAAGACTAGTAACTATTATGGACCGCAGTTCCATAACCTGAGGAATGGTTTCAGGCTCCTCCTGTCCCTGTAGCAAGTAGATGCCCTTGGGTTGCACTTGCTTGTGACAGGACTAATGGAGATGTTACTAGTGCCCACTCGAGCAAATCGATGAACAATGGGAAGACAGTGGTAACAGTGAAATTCTTAAAATTTGATATTTTAAGGAAATTTTATATTTTCATTGATATGAATAAAATTTGATATTTTCACATATTCATCAGTGGTCAATGTTACTGACCAGCTTTCCTCCTTTGTTTCTTTCACTAGGTGCTTCATGATTTTCCTTGTAGTTTCCTAGAATGCTTGCACAAATCCCTGATGAGGAAGGCTACCATTTCAAAAGGCTGATTGATGGCCAGAATAAAAAATATCAAAACACTAACAACAACATCTTAACATATTAGAGAGCAGTTAGTGTAGACTCACTACATGGCTGTTGGTGTCTGATTCGGTCTGGACCTTTGCATTGTCCATGGTCCAGTTTTATGAAGTGGTACAGAGTTTTCACTATTAGACCGTACAGTGATTGCTCTCTCTTTGGCTCTCTCCCCACCCAATGCTGTTAATGTCATGCTAGCTTTCCTCACCTTATTCCTTCTCAATCTTGTGGTGTCTTTACGGAGGTGAATCACCTATTAGAGGGGCACCCTCTTCAGACAGCATCCGTGACATTGCTAAGGGATTGGCTTCATAAATGCTCAGTAATGACAGAGCCTAGTCGTAAGAATGCCCTGAGCCATTTTTATGGATTCCTCAGATTCATGGAGAATGATCTGAGACAGAAAGTCCAGCGTGCTGGTGGCTATATGCTCCTCTTTTTTTTTTTAAATTTTTCTATTGAATCAGTGTGAGATAGACCATTACAAATCTGTTCATGATTGGGTTTCCATCATATCATGTTTCTAACACCCATGCATATTTCCATCCACCAGTGTATATTTTTTTTTTTTTTTTTTGTTTTCGGTGGTTTCGTGGTTTTCGGGAAAAAAAAAAATATTTCTTGGGGGTGGTGGGGGGTAATATGGGATAGGGGGGATAAACCAGGGGGGGGAGGGGGCCACGGGGCAAGAAAAACGCCCCCCCCCTTTGAGGTCCAAACTCATTTTTCCCAGCATCAGTGTCCCCAGTTTCCCTCCCCACCTATCTCCACCTTTTCCACTGCCCCCAAAATACTGTGAAGGAAATAAGGCAGGGAAGAAAGGGAACTTTCAGGTGGTGAAGAAAGGGTTTACTGAGAAGGTGACATAAACAAGGACTGAGGAGCTAAAGGGGGAAGGCATTGGACACGTGAGGGAACAGTCTCAGGCAGAGACAGCAGTAATCCAGAGAAATTCAGAGTAATCCAGAATATCTTAAGTGCCTGGAGTGCGAAAAGTAACATAAGGGCCCAAGAGGTAGTCCAGCAGGTAGGGCGTTTGCCTTGCACACTGCTGGCATCCCATTTGGTCCCCGAGCACCACCAGAAGTGCTCTCTGAGCTGCAGAGACAGCTCAGAACTCTGAGCTGAGATCAGCCAGCGCCCGGCTGTGCTGCCTTTTTGTGTTCTATTGTTTGCTTTGCTGGGGATTGAACTCAGGCTTCACCCACACAAGGCAAGTGTTGTGCTCCTGGTGAACTATATTCCTGGCCAATCCAAGCTTCTTAAACTCTGGAGTCATAACTTTACATGGGGTTAGATATTTGAATGTGAGGATTGTCAAGAGATTGGTAGTAGTAAAGTTTCTGAACATGCAGTGTCAGAAATTCACTCAGAATCAACCAGGGAACAAATCTTAGTTGTTTCTGGCAGTGCTTGTCCAGTTGCATTCGTGGTCTAGAAGGGGCTGGGAGTGGAAATGCTTAACCAGCCCTGTGACAGGCCACTGTGAGAACCTGCCCTTCTTGTCTCAATGAGTTGGGGCATATTGGAGGTTTTCTCAGAGAAGTTTGATGATCTGGCGTAGGTGTTAAAATAGTTCCTTTGAATGCCCTGTTGCAAAAACTGTTTAGGATACTAGAGTGATGCTGGAAGACCAGATGGAAAGATTTTGTAATATTACCAATGAGGGATAAGAATGATTTCACGACCTGCTCTCCCCCTTGCTTGGCAATATATTATCAATCATTTTCCATAGCTCTAAGTCATTCCTGTTAGGTGTTTGATAACCCAATTACTAAACTGTATTCAGCTCTTAGTCTATTATTGTGTATTAGGTTGTCCTTTCGTTACTAATGAAAAAGACTTTTAAATTCATTTTCTTGCACATCTTTTTTTTTTTTTTTAAAATTCTGTTTATATCACTGTGAGATAGGCCATTACAAAACTGTTCATGATTGGGTTTCAGTCATACAGTGTTGCTACGCCTATCCCTCCACCAGTGCACATTTCCCAACACCAACCAATGTCTGTAGTTTCCCTTCCCCTCACTCCTCCTGCATCTGTGGCAGACACTTTTCTTCTCTCTCTCTCTCTCTCTCTCTCTCTCTCTCTCTCTCTTTCTCTCTCTCTGTCTGTCTGTCTCTCCTTTTTGTGCAGTGTGGTTGGCTGTACATTCATTGAGGGGTTATTATAGTTGTAAACGGCAGTGCTAGACTAGAACTGAATATTGAAAATAGGTTAGGGATATATATATAGTATGCACATAGATCTTTGACATATACTTCATGGTATTTCTGAGTCAAAGGAGGTGAGTTTTTGTATTTTCAGAACGTTGCTTTCATTGTTTACCCAAAAGGGCTCATTATGCCACTAGAGAATATTCTTTGTTCCCACCCTGGGCATTCTTATCTACTTTCTTCCAAAGGGCAATTTTTTTGTCAGCATTGTTTATATTATTGCTTTGATAACTACATGGTAAATTTGATTAGTTAAAGTTTTTCTTTTTAATACTGGTGAATATTGATGAAAGTGCATGTTTTGATTTTAAGGTTCTCAAAGTTTGTCTGACATTGTTAACTTGGAGAAACCGGTGATTTGCTCCTTGGCTGCCATAATGAGATACCTCAAGGAATTTAACTTGGAAAAGGTGCTCTCTAAACCCAAGTAAGTGGTTTCTCAAAAATAAATAGAGATGATTACATTAAGAATATTTCTTAAATTGAATTCAGTAAGTGCTATTCTCAGAAGTATACCTGCTCTCTCTAGGTGCGAGCTTGAACTATTTTTGTTCACTCTTATTGAACAAGGATGTTGTTGAAGAATATTGATAGTCTTGAGGGACGAGAGAGGTAGTACAGCAGTGAAATGTTTGTCTTGCTTACAGCTCTTCCAGGTTTGATTCCAGACAGCACGTAGAGTTCCCAGAACTCCACCAGGAGTGATATCTAAATGCAGAGCCAGGAGTAAGCCCTTAGCACTTCTGGAGGGGGATAGTGGGGGGGTGGAGGACCCAAATTGGTAATCCCCTCTCCAAGACAACATTTTTGAAACCAGGGATGTGTGGTTCAGCAGTAGAGTGCTTGCTGTGCATGTGTGGGGCCCTGGGTTTGATCTCCACCACTATGAAAAATAATCTTAAATAAGGATATAAACATATTGATAGAATCCTTAAGAATTTTATTTACACATTTTTGTGATGCCTAATGCAATTTTAAATATAAAACTGAGTTTTAGAATAATAAGTATTTAGGATTGAAGTTAAGTATTAAGAGATGGGGGAGATGCATGCCTAACATTTGTTAGGCCTTTAGCTCCGTCTTCAGAACAGCAGCAGCTACATATAGTTTATGAGCACGACCTTCTTATTTTTGATTTTGTTTTCGTATCACAGAATATAAAATTGGAGATCAGATATGTACTAACACTGACAGCTTTCTTCTACTTTTGGAGCTGCACCTGGTGAAGGGCTACTCCCAGCTCAGGTGTGCTTGGAAGTAACTTCTTGGTAGTATTCAGGGGGACCACATGGTGCTGGGGATTGGACCCCAGCTCCCAACATTCAAATGGCTCCCAGCTATCTTCCTACTTCACTGGTAGCTTCTTAAAAGTACTTAACTTTGTTGAGATCAAAGATTTAAAAGCTGGAGGTTGACACTCTACTAAAATACTATTTTAAAGGCCAATATAAATTAAAAAGGTAATGGCATAATATCATGACTTTCATATTCCACCGTTACCAGCACATTGTTTTTATCTCTGTGAAAAATTGCTGTCCATTATATGGTTAAGGTTGAATTAAGAAGTGGGGGCTTTTTTTCCCCCTTGCTTGTTTTATTTTATTTTTTTTGGGCCATAACTTGGAAGAGCTCAGGGATTTCTCCTGGTTCTGCATTCAGGAATTATTCCTGGTGATGCTTGGGGGACCATATGGAATGTCAGGGATCAAACTTAGGTTGGCCAAGTGCAAGGTAAGTGCCCTACCTACAGTACTGTGCTTTTAAACA
Source organism: Cryptotis parvus (assembly GCA_021461705.1). Lineage (NCBI taxonomy): Eukaryota > Metazoa > Chordata > Mammalia > Eulipotyphla > Soricidae > Cryptotis > Cryptotis parvus. Next base: position 53,837 of record JAJIBD010003795.1, on the reverse strand, counting down.
AATTTTTGTTTGTTGGTGTGTGTGTGTGTGTGTGTGTGTGTGTGTGTGTGTTGCTATTTTGTATTTAGTATAGAACAGAATATCATTTGGGAGCAAGTAGTTTAATTCTGCTTTAAAGCAGTCGAAATGTCCATCAGCATGCATGTGTAACCATTGTGTTACATTCGTGCACTGTAGGGTAATGCAGCAATGAAAACGAATATTCATGTAATAGCATTTAAGAATTTTTTCTTCATGTTTTATAGAGTCCAAAACAAGATTTTCAAAAGGACAGCACAGACACTACACACACTCACACACACACACACACACACACACACACAAGATTTTCAAAGGACACAATATGTACTACATGAAACTTGAAATAGTTGTAACAGTGACGTGTGTTGTTTAAAAGGTACATACATGTAAGTATAGGGAAGTCAGAAAGACATGCATGAGGCCAAGGAGTGACGACTTCAGAGGGCTGGTATGGAGGGAATGCGATCAAGGTTGTGGGGAATGGTACAGAGGTGTTCTGTTGATGCCAAGGTTTAACCTGGGCATCTGTGTTCATCTCTGTGTCTCAGCTGGCAGAAACTTGCTATAGGTTAGTAGTAGCAGTTTGACATCAGACCTCATTGGATTCTACTTTAAACTCCAGTCATGGATTTGGGAGGAATTACTCTGTGTAGTTGATTCATCTCCACAAAAAATGAATGGGCAGATACCTACCATTTAACTTGTTCATGACAGAGAGTCTTTACATGAAGGAAGTAGGACTTATAGTTAATAACTTAGGAATAAGATCTATGTCTTTTCACCAAGTAATAGCATGTTAGCATTGAACTAAGGAACTTGTTTTGAAAAGAAAAACTCAGTTTTTAAGTAAAAAAATGTTTAGAGGTAAATAAGTCTGTGTCTGAAAACATTTATTTCTTCTTATATGTAAATCGGAGTAGCAATACTAGTAAACATTATAGAAATAAAGTCTTTGGGGCGGAGAGATAACATAGCGGTAGATGGGCCCTGACAGAGAGTAGCGGGTAGGGTCTTTGCCTTGCACGCAGCTTACCCAGGTTTGATCCCTGGCATCCCTTAGGGTCCCTGAACACTACTGGAGGTAATTTCTGATTGCAGAGCCAGGAGTAACCCTTGAGAATCACTTTGTTTGGCCCCCAAGCAAAAACAACAACAAAAAATACAGCAGATAAGACCTTGCATGGAGCTGACCAGGCGTCAATCCCAGACATAACTCAAGTTCCCTGAGTACTGCAGGAGGTTATTTCTGAATACAGAGCCAGGAATAATCCTTAAGTATAGCTGGGTGTGACCCAGAAACAAAAATTTTTTTTTAAAGTTAGTAAAGTTAAAATAAATTATTTTTCAATGGTCTCACTTGATAAATTGAGTGAAGTCCAGCATTTCACTCAATTTGGTGCTAGAGTTAGCAAAGAGGTTATTAGGAAATGCTTTTGCTGGTGACTTAGTACACATCTCATTACTCATGGCCCTCCCTCCCTCTTTCTTCTTAGAGCCAAAAGTGAAAGGATATAAAGAAGCTTGAGGCCACACACTCATATTGTACACCACTTAGCGTAGTCAGAAAGTGTGTCTCTTGGCAAATGTGGGGTTAATGGAAAAGAAAGGAGGAAAAAGTTCTTCATGAGTGTAGGTTTGATTAGGAATTGCTAAAATGTCATTGAAATCAAGATTAATTAATACAGATGGTAATTAAACCTGGTACATTTGTTTTGCTTAAAAATAAAATGTTAGTAATGTTTTGTGGGTGACATGTGATTTGATTCTGAAAGTGATTTCAAAAGAATAGTTCCACAGTTTTGATGTTTTGAAACAGAATGTTGCCTTTCAAGGTGATCCCTTTGAAATATGAATGTTCTCTTTGTGTATGCAAAATTCATTTGTATTTTTTTTTTTTTTTGATTTTTGGGTCACACATGGCAATGCTCAGGGGGTTACTCTTGGCTCTGCACTCAGGAGTTATGCTTGGCGTTTCTTGGGGGGACCATATGAGATGCCAGGGATAGAACCTGGGTTGGCGTGTGCAAGACAAATGCCCTACCCACGGTACTGTCCCTTTAGTACTGAGGAATGCTTTCCTAGGGGAGTGGGGAAGGAGGAAAAAGAAAGGGGTTGCCAGGTACTACAAGCTGGTACTAGATAGAAAACATCAACTTAGGGGTGGCAGGGAACTACGCATGTGAAGGATTTTGGGGGAATAGTCAGTGTTTTTTAAAAGTTTTTGTTTGTTTTCTGTCTTTGGTTTTGGGCCACATCAGCTGTGCTTAAGAGCTGGCTACCCCTGGCAATGTCTTTAGAAGTCATTCTTGGTAATACTTAGGAGACTGTATTAGGTGCCCTGGATCCAACAGGGTTCAGCCATATATAAGGCAAACACTACACATAGTCTCCTTTGCACCACCAGGGGAACACTCCTGAGCACAGAGCCAGCAGTCAGACCTGAGAACAGCTGCCTGTACCCCTGACTCCCAGATAAAAACAAGAGAGAATCTTTTAAGTGAAGGAGGCCAGCTACAAACCACCATATAGTATATGATTCCATGAATATGAAATGGCCTGAATAGGCAAGTCCCTAGAGACAAAACATCAATTAGTGGTTGCTCAGCACTCTTTGGGGGTTAAAACAGATGATATTGGGTACAGAGTTTATCAGATTGTGAAATTATATAGTAATGTTATAGCACCTCCTTGTTGATATACTAAAATCCATTGGATTTATGCCAGATGGATCAGTTGCTTGCTGTGTAAATACATATCTCAGTACAACACCACACACACACACACACACACACACACACACACACACACACTTCTGTCATTAGTACCAGACTGAAAAATCCTTGTCTATATCCAACTCAGACTTACTCCTAAATCAACACCCTTTTGAGCCATCCACTTTGTGCTCTGTGAGTTATTTCCACGCTGAATCATTCAGAGAGCAAACTGTTCTAAGGCTGTGTGGTCACTATTGATTGTACTATGTTCTTATATTTTTTTTCCTCTGTCATCAGACAGGTTTCCCCCACACTTTTAAGGATCAATACTTGGCCAAAGACTGGAGGGGACTCTTGCTGAACTTGTGCTCTCTCTCTCTCTCTCTCTCTCTCTCTACTCCCCTCCCTCCCATCCTTTACCTCCCTCCCTCTCCTTCTCTCCCACCCTCCCTACTTCCCTGTCTCTCTCCCTCCCTTGTGCCCTCCTTCCCTCACCCCCCTCTTCCTCTCTCTTCTTCTTCTCTTATTCATGCATGCCATCTCACAGATTCTTGTTTTCTTGGGCTCTGCAAAGAGTTAGTCATAGTGTTTACCTCTTGTTTTTCTCTTGGAGCTCACAGTTCCGTGCTGTCTGCTTTCCAGTACGTGAAGTCAGTTTTTCAAAAATAGATATTTATAGTGTTTTCTAATTGTCCATGGTTAAAGGGCATTCTCATACAATTAATCTTTTCTAAATGAAAACAAGTCAGTTGTTATAATTGCATACTACATATAAAAGAAGAGGGAGATCTGGAACAACAGCTACCTCAAGCAAGACTTGTGTTGTAGAATGTCTGGAAAACAATTTTCACTTGAAAATTAACAGCAGGAAATAAAATAAATTCAAATCCCACACACAATTTTAAGAAAAATGAAAATAAAAGGCAGGATAACATTCTTGTAGAAAATGGAAACAGGTTAGAATGAATGCCCACAAATGAAATGAAAGCTGGAACCTACTGCTTTAAAATGAACTAAAAAAAATGCTAGAAATGAACAAATAAGAATAAATAAAAAAATAAGACCTTGAAATGAGGTAATGGGATTTTAATAATTAATCACGAAATTAGGGAAAAGGCAGTTTAGAAAAGAAGAGTAACATAAGGAAAAAATGTGAATAAAAACAATTTAAGAGAAAATTTGAAAAGATATATAAAAACATATATATATCTTATACATAGACTCAGATACACAGGGCAGAGCTGCTACCGACTCTCCCTGTGCTCAGCTAATCATGAGGCACCTGGGAGGGAAGGCAGGTTCTAGCTCTGGTCCTCCATCCCATTAGAGCCTTGCAAGAAGCCGGAAGGAATCCCCCACAACATGAGGGCAGTCATTCTCAACATCTGGACTCCACAGCTCGTCAGAGCTCCACCCAAGAAGAAAAGCCAATCTCTCCCTGTTCATCAGTAAATGCACAAGATGAGAGCCTACTACTGAGAGTATCCCACCCGCATGGCAGAGCCTGGCAAGCTACCCGTGTCATATGTGATAGGCCAAAAACCAGTAACAATTATAGACCTCATTCCCCTGACTTGGAGGAATGCTTTGAGGCTCTTTGAGTTCCTGGGTGAGCAGATGCCCTTGGGCTACACTAGTGCACAACAGGATGTATGGAAATGTTATTGGTGCTCGCAGCAAATCGATGAACAATGGGAAGACAAGTGATACAGATAAAAAACATACCATAGTAGAATTGATGACACCGTTGGCCTTAGAAATTCTTGCAAGTTATCATGTCTGAATATTGGGTGTTTGTCGGGGGAGCCATTGGGGTCCCCAACAGTATCAGGACAGAAGTTCTCTTTTACCTCTGAGGCTGCCAGGGAACTCATGAGTCCAATGCAGTTCTAAAAGGCTTTTAATAGTACAACAAGCGGGGCTGGAGAGATAGCCCAGCGGGTAGGGCGTTTGCCTTGCCGTGGCCGGCTCATGCCGGCCTGGGTTCGATCACCGGCATCCCATATGGTCCCCCCGAGCACCGCCAGGAGTAATTCCTGATTGCAGAGCCAGGAGTAGCCCCTGAGCATTGCCGGGTGTGACCCAAAAAGCAAAAAAAAAAAAAAAAAAAAAATACAACAAGCTCTACCACCACAATAAATCAATATAATGGAAGACCTCTATCTCTGGTCAGAACTTAGGCCATACACGAGGCCCAAGTCTCCTACCAAAAGGATCCCACCAGAGAGAGTCCCACCAAAGTGGATCCTACCAGAGAGGAATCCCACCAAAGTACCTCAAGTCAGTCCCCTTATATACACAAAAGTAATCCTTACTTCAGAGAGGGTCCTTTCAACAAAGATCAACTAAACAGCTTCTAGAGTACAAGATTGTAGAAGGGTGGTCTAAACAAATGATTATGCCAAGGACTACTCCCTTTCTGAATTATGATGTCTTCTCTAGTCAAACACTCGAGAGAGGGGCTGGTATAAAGTAATGTATCTTAATTTCATGGACTTCATGTAACATCTAGATAACAAGGTCCTTCTTTTTATTTTTTTGCTTTTTGGTCACATCCAGCAATGCTCAGGGGTCACTCCTGGCTCTTCGCCCAGGAACCACTCCTGGAGTGCTTGGGAATCCATATGGGATGCGGGGCTTGAACTTGGGGGACTCGTGGTGCATAGGAAAACAACCTACCCGCTGTGCTATCGCTCCAGCCCAGTCCCAGTCCTTCTTATATTTATTATCTGGCCCAGAGTTATTCTGAGTATCTTGTTCTCTGTATACTTAAAAGGTCACACTCGCCTGTTTGAGGGCAAACTAGCATGATCATTCCTATAATCTTAAGCGATCGTCTCAATGTAGCCAGGGTGGTAGTCTCTGGGTAGAATTCCAGCGTGGGTAAATGTCCCACGGTGTGGGTATAAAAAAGAGCTGTGCCCAGTCTAGATAACATAAGTCATAGTAGATATATAATAATAAGACAGAAGTTACTCATTCAGACTCAGGATGACTTCTGTAGCTGCCACACCCTCCATTCACTGTCTGTATCACTGTCTCTCCCGTTCATCATCGATTTGCTCGAGGGGGCCCCAGTAACATCTCCAGATGTCCTGTCTCATGCTAGTAGAGCCCAAGGCATCTGCTTGCTCCAGGAACATAAAGAGCCCCAATCCATTCGGGAATGAGGTCTATAATTGTTATTGGTATTTGGCATATATCAAATACAACACGGTAGCTTGCCAGGCTCTGCCGTACAGGTAAGTATCTTACTTTGTAGGCACCTCTAAGTCCAGCATTTATTGATGGTACCGCAGCGGAAGCGTGGCGGTGGCTTGGTGCGCTAATAGGCTGGTCTGCTGGGTGGAGGTCTGACTCAGAGAAGTCCGGATGTGGAAAATGGAGGCCCTCATGGAGTGGGGGGTCTTCTGGCTTGTTGCGAGGCTCTGCTGGGATGGTGGGCCAGGGCTAGAACCCACCATCCTCCCGGGGCCTCATGAGCGGCTGGTCACAGGGAGAGCCAGTAGCAGCTCTGTCCCATGTCTGCAAGTCTCTGGACCGGCATACCTTGGCGGGATTTAAGAAAGACTGCTGCAGGGTGGAACTCGATGAGTCGGGCGCTGATAGGCTGGTCTGCTGCTGGGTGGAGGTCTGATGAGAGAGAAGTCCGGATGTGGAAAATGGAGGCCCTCATGGAGTGGGGGGGTCTTCTGGCTTGTTGCGAGGCTCTGCTGGGATAGTGGGCCAGGGCTAGAACCCACCATCCCTCCCGGCTCTCATGAGCGGCTGGTCACAGGGAGAGCCAGTAGCAGCTCTGCCCCCATGTCTGCACCTCCATTAGTTGTTTACATAGAAGAGAGATCTCATTAATATGAACCCTGGCTTTAAGAACATGTAAATAGATTAAGCTGTGAGAGGATAAAACAGCATAGCTCCCAAGCTAGCTAGGCCTGTCATCCAAGAGGTGTTGAATTGGGGTTTTCATATGATTAAAAAGTGACTCATTACCTTTCACTGAGGTAATGTGTTTGAGGCTCTTCATACCTGAATCAACCAGATGCCATTGGGCTACATTGGCATGTGATAGGGTCCAATGGAAATGTTACTGGCGCCCCTCGAATTGATGAATCGGATTCAAGTGACTCAAATGACTCATTACCTTTCACTGATGGTACAGAAAATATGGTTTATTTTCAGCATTAGCCAGCTCTCTTGGGACCTAGAGTTTGGTATACTTGGTAGTACCAAAGTTTCTTTGTGATGAGTCCCTGGTAAAACTCTCGGATGCTGTATCTCTAAGTAGTTTCTTTGAGACACTTTTCACACTGAGGTGTTGTGGCTCGTTGCTGGGGAAGTTACGTCCCTGTTATTCCACCAGGGGAGGAATCTTGGAAGCTTGTTCTTGGTTTCTTATGGACATCCATTAGTATGGTTTCCTCATTTGCTAGCTTGTTTGGAGGTTCTAGCAGGGGAGCACAGCTACTTGTATAGCCTCAACCGAAGACCGTCCGTCTCTATTCGGGGAAGGCCCTCCTCTTTGACTGAGCGTGCAGCTTTGTGAGGTACACACATGGAGCGGTGAGGGAGGAAGGGAACACCCTCCCTATCCAGCCAGGTCGCCACCAATTAATTTGCCCTCACATCCTGGCTTCCTCTTTTGATTTTGCTCCATAACCCCTCATTGTAATAGCCATAGCTCTCAATACTCTGTAGACAGAGTCCTGGCATCTTGCTAGTAAGGACCCATTAAACCTCTTTTTGATTTTCCTTCTCCAAATTACTTCTTGGCAACATTTAGGAGTGAAATGATGTTTTTTTTTATTTCATTAAAATGAATTAGAGGATAATTTATGATAAAATGGAAAGATTTATGTTTTGTTTGGGGGCCATACCCAGATGTGCTCAGGGTTTACTCCTTAATCTGCAATCAGGAATTACTCCTGTGGTGTTCAGGGAACCATAAACTGTGCCAGAGATTGAGCCTGTGTTGGTCGCAAGCCAGCGCCTTACCTGCTGTACTATCTCTCCAATCCCTGAAGTTTAATAATATAATTTATAGCATAAATAAAATTGACTACTGATAGTAAATGTGTGAATTCTAAACATTAGATATGTACAACTAGTTCCTTCCACTATAGAGTTGATATTAACATATAGTTCTTTTGGTTTTGTCTTCAAATAATATTAGAATATGCAAACAGTGTCTTTGTAAGGGTTTGATCTTTCTGTTGAGGTCTGTACCACATTTGCCTAATTCAGAAAGATTGACTTTCTTTGGTGGGAGGCAGGGACTGGGTGACATACCCGTGGGTGCTAGGGATTCACTTCTGGTGGTGCTTGGGGAACCTCTGTGGAATTGGGGATAGAACCTAGATTGCTGCGTGTATGGAAAATGCCTTAACCCCTAAACTGTCTGTTTAGTTCCCCCTGCCCCCTCTACTGTGCTTTTTAAAGCAAAGTAGAGTTTCAGAATTTCCCTATGGGTATTCAGTAAGGCAGTTTTGTTCTATTACACAACTTAAGGGGAAAGCATCCTTAATATTTTTGTTGTTTGAAGTGTTTTCGGTGTCATAAAGTTTCTATTTGGGTTGAGGCCTCGTGAATTCCTATCAGGCATTGTTTATGAATCAAATTCATAAACAATTGATTCATTTGAATGCCTAACAAACCAGATAGGACGATTACACTTGAAGAGATGTGGCCCACTGCCAGCAATTTCTATCTTCATTGTCTACACACCAACATCCACATACAAAGGAGATGAAATTGAGAAATTCTATATGGAACTGGAGGAGTTCTATAAAAAAAGATCACACCTTCTACAAGATCATAGTTGGTGATTTTAATGCCAAGATAGGACTGAGAAGATCGGCTGAAGAACTCCACATTGGGACCCATGGCCTAGAATGGAACGAACAGGGTGAGAGACTCTCTGGAGTTCAACATGTCCACCAAGACCATTCATGGGAACTCAAAGTTCCAGAAGGCTGAAGCGAAACGTTGGACATGGGAATCTCCTGGTGGACAGTTCCACAATGAAATTGACCACATCATCTTCAATCGATGGTTTTTTTTCTGACTGATGTTGCTGTCGTCCCCAAATTCCAAACAGGATCGGACCACTGTCTCCTTCCTGCAAAATTCTACTTCCCGCAATGGGGAGAAAAGGCTGCAAAATTTAAGAAGAGAATACCCTGAGCGACCACCAACTGGGAACTCTTTGGCACCATTGCAGCAACATGGGAAGATATCACCATTGACGACATCGGATAAAGAATACAACCGACTGGTTCAGCACCTCCATGATTGTGTGAAGAATAGCGAGAGAGAGAAAGACACAAAAGGATGCTTGTCTTCAGAAACTCTCGAGTTCATTCTCCAATGTGGCAAGGCGCGAGCCTCAGGAGACCAAATGCTAACGTCCAAGCTTGCTAAACGGTGCAGAGAAGTGATAAAAGAAGACCTCAAAGACAGAAGAGCAGAAATACTGGAAGATGCAGCAGAAGCCAGGAAAAGCATTCGCACGGCCCGCCTGTCCTTCGCCAATTATAAGACCAAGATGACTGCCCTCCGACACCCTGATGGATCTATCACATCTTCCAGAAAGGCAATGGAGAAGATTATCCAGGACTTCTACTCAAATCTCTTTGATAGCCACATCCACCTGCCCACATACCAAATTCCACAGGATGGATATGTCATTCCAACGTTCTCCCTTCTGAAATCCGACATGCCATCTCGTAAGTAAAGAAGGGAACAGCACCAGGCCCAGACAAAAGTCAGACCCGAACACCTGAAGAATCTGTCGGTACTCATCAATACACTAGCTCGGCTCTTCACACGCTACCTGTCCGAATGCAAGGTGCCCTCCCAATGGAAAACCAGCAGGACAATTCTACTGTTCAAGAAGGGAGACATTCCCGACATTGGCAACTATCGCCCCATCTGCCTGTTGTCCGTCATCTACAAGCTGTTTACACAAGTCATCCTGAACAGTATTGGCAGAACACTAGATGAAGGACAACCATGCGAGCAAGCTGGCTTCCGGAAAGGATTCAGCACAATCGACCATATCCACACAGTAACCAAGCTCATTGAGGTTTGTAGGGAGTACAAGATGCCGCTCTGTCTCACGTTCATTGATTTACAGAAAGCCTTTGATTCTGTGGAGACTGAAGCAGTCATCGAAGCCCTAGCCAAACAGGGTGTTCAAACCCAATACATCAAGGTCCTTCGTGAGCTGTATTACAGATTCACCACCAGGATCTCACCTTTCTACAAAGAAGTGATCATTGATGTCAAAAGAGGGGTTCAGTAGGGTGATACCATTTCACCACAACTCTTCAGCGCCACCCTCAAGAACATCATGCGACAATTAGAATGGGAAGGAATGGGAGTGAAAATAGATGGTCGGCAACTACACCACCTCTGCTTCGCTGATGACATCGTTCTAATAACACCAAACATTAGCCAAGCGGCACAAATGCTGGCTAACTTTGACCGAGAATGCGGAAAGATAGGTCTACAGCTAAATCTAAAGAAAACCATGTTTATGAAAAATGAACTAGTTCCAGAGGCCCCATTCACTCTCAATGGAACAGACATCTCTGAATGCAGCAGTTATGTGTACCTAGGTCGAGAAGTCAACATGATGAATGACTCCTGAGCTGCGCAGGAGGAAGAGAGCGGCATGGAATGCCTTCAAAGGCATCGAAGAAATAGCTAAAAGGACAAAAGAACCTCCGGCTCCGGGCACATCTCTTCAACTCCACTGTTCTCCCTGCATTAACATACGCCTCAGAGACTTGGGCCCTACGAAAGCAGGATGAGAATGCTATTCGGGTCTCCCAGAGAGGAATCGAAAGAGCTATGCTTGGAATATCACGCCTCACTCAAATGAGAGAAGGAATCCGGAGTTCAGACCTCCGTCGCTATTCCAGAATCAGGGACGCTATCTCGTTTGCCAAGGCATCGAAAATCAGATGGGCTGGACATGTAATGCGATTTGGAGACAACTGCTGGACTAGAGCTGTTACCGACTGGATCCCACGGGATGTCAAAAGATCACGTGGCCGCCCACCTACAAGATGGTCAGACTTCCTTGTCAAGACCCTGAAGGAACGGTTTGAGGCTCTTCATATTCCTGAATCAACCAGATGCCATTGGGCTACAGTGGCACGTGATAGGGTCCAATGGAAATGTTACTGGTGCCCGCTCGAGCAAATCGATGAGTAACGGGATTCAAGTGATCAATTGAAGTGATTGTTTATGAGGTTCATTTAAAGCACTCAGAAAATATAAGTAATGTAGAATTCTTTTACTATTTTAAATTAGGGATCATATACCATTGAGTTCATTAGAAGGGTAGTAAGTAAGTGCTGTGTTCAGAAAAGTAGTGCCAGAAAGATAGTACAGGGATTAAGGCATTTGCCTTTCAAGGAACCAACCCCAGGTTATTTCCTTCGCACTACAAAGCATGTCAAATAAAAAGTACAATTTAACAAAGAAATCCCACCAGCCAGAGCATAAAAAGGAACATATGAGGAAACAAACAAAAAAGGTCTTATTCCTAATGGAAATAACTCTGTCAAAAGTAAATTTCTTTTGTATTTTTAAGAAACAATTTCAGCTTCAGAGTAATTTGTAGGTCAGAAAATGGAAAATCCAAAAAGCATGCTTCGTTCTTATAGATGCGTAATCATTTTTATTCCAGAGGAATCATCTAATTTAATGTTTCACCAAGGATGATCTCCCTTATTAAAACCAGAACTGATGGTAGTTTAAAGAAACCTCTGGTCCTCAAAGGAAAAAAGGTTGAAAACCTCTGATGCACTGTAGTGGTCACTAGCTGCCCTTCCCAAATATGTGTGAAAGGTGCTTGTCCTTAGGTATGAGAAAGGCTGAACAGTCCTGCTCTAGAGCCTGTGTCTGAGTAAGGTGCTGAAGTATTCATTGTGTGGGTTAAACCTGCCTGGAACAGGGGTGGGGAGTCATATGTTGAAGTGACATGATAGAGGTTTGATACCAATTCTGAGTCCAGGGTATTGGCCCTTTCACCCTAGATCTTTTTTTGTGTTTTGGGTCACACCTAGTGATGCTCAGGGGTTACTCCTGGCTCAGCACTCTGGAGTTACTCCTGGCGGTGCTCAGGGGACCCTATGGGATGCTGGAATTAAACCCAGGTCGTCCGCTTGCATAGCACACGTCTTCCCCACTGTACTGTGGCTCCAGCCTCTCACCTTAGATCTTTGATCATAAAGTTTGGTGGGACTTCTTAGCTACCGACCTAATTATTCCCCTAATTGTGTTTTCTTTAAAATGTTTAAAAATTTTTTAAAGAATTCTATTTTTTACTTACTGCAGGGAAGAATGTGGTTTCCCAGTTGGTGCTCATGTGACCAAGGTCTCCTCCAGTGATTCTTGGCCAACCAGACTGGCAATTCAGTGCTGTGGACTGAGAATGTGCCACCTGGGCTCTACCCAGCAGTGCTCAGGGGGACCATGCAGTGCCCAGGTCAAACTGGGTCAGCTGCATGCAAAGCATTCACCTTACCTCCTGTACTGTCTTTCCTGCCCAGCAAACCTAACGTTTCATATTTTATTGTTGTCCGGGTATTTTCAGTTTTAAGATTCAAATTAAACAAACTCAAAACTAACTTCCCGCTCTGGAGTGGAAGCATTACAGCAGGGAGGGCACTTGCCTTGCACACAGCTGACCCAGATTTGGTCGCTGGCACCCCATAGGTCCCCCGATCTCCACCAGAAGAGATTCCTGAGCACAGAGCCAGGAGTTAAGCCTGAGCACCACTGGGTAAGCCCAGATACGAAAAAGCAAATAAATCAAAAAACCTAACTTCCTCTTAGGAAGATGCATTATTAGTAGAGCATCTGTTTTTGCTAGGTTCTCAGGTGCTACAAATGTGTCTGACCTAAGGAACCATTGCCACCAACAAATTTCAATCTTTTTAGTGAGGCAACAGGAACTTCGATTCCTGTAATTCAAGGCAAATGAAGCGCTTTGTCATAAAGCAAAAGGGGGCTGCACACACTGGCTGGTAGGATTAGAGTTGCTTCCTCATGAAAATTATTAGCTGGAATCTTTTTCTGGTTCTCAGGGCTGACTCCTTACTGTTCTCAGGGATCACTCCTGGTGGGCTTGGGGGACCATCTGGGGTCCTGGGGATCAAACCTGGGTCAGCCGCACCTGGGATGACACATGATTGCAAATCAGTCACCCTGCCCGCTGTACTATCACTCCAGTCCCTGGCATCTTGTCAAAAGGCAGGTCAAGCCTGTCACATGAGTTAACTGCCATAGGCAGAAACATAGGCAGAAACATAGTTCTGTTTCTAGGCAGCATTCCTCATAGGTGATCAGTAACTTTGCATTTTTAGGGTGTTGCAGCTTTAGTTAGGAATAATTGAGAAGTGAAGGCACCTTTGAGTGCAGATTTTCCATTGTTGGGTGAAGTTTATTCATGTTCCTGACTTGGGAAGCTGGATTTTGTTTAAATGCCAGTACAGCCTTTCCAAGTGTGGTTAGGTTTCAGTGCAGACACCAATGCTTTCTCTCTGAGTAGTTTAGTGATTTGTTACCATTTGTCTTGACTTTAAAACTAATGCACTAACTCTGTGTGCTGTGGAAAGGATATTAGATGATTGATTTATAAAGAAAATTGAATTTCTGTTAGTGATGCATTGATTAATACACTTTTAAACATGAAAAACTAATCACATCAAATTGAAATGGTACGTACTTTAATTATTATGCAACTCCATGCAGATTTATTAGAAATTATTGAACTTTTAAACTAGTTTGAGCTAAGGAGTCATAAGGAGTAAGGAAAATGTGAATTTTCTGAGCTTAGCAAAATAACTTCTGCTACTTTTTCAGCTTGGTACTCTCCTTAAATACTAGCCAGATTAATGTGTGGTTAATTATAGAGTAAATAATTTTTGTTTCACATATCAGGATGTTGATTAAAAGGTTTTAGAGTGTTTATCAAGATAATTTCATGGTAAAGAATAAGGAGAACATTTTAAAGTTATCCTGACATATTTTCCTTGCTAATTGCATAGCTTTTCCTGAACACACCACCACTTACTCTACAGTGATAGGAGACTGTGTTTGGTTCTATTCCTGGAAATTAAAAAAAGAAATAAAGAAAGATAAGAGAAAAGTAATTCTGTTACTCTCTTCTTCCCTGCTCTTGTTTATGGTGCAAGAACAACTAATCTCTCTGAATCCTGCAGAATCCAGCAGCGCTCACCAACAGAAGACTGCATCCAGATGAGGAGTTCTTGGCTCCCCTTCGGTTTCCTTCCCGACAAGGCTAATTTCTGTCATCATGTTACTAGAATATTTCTAAGTTGCACTTGACAAAAGTTTTTATGCACTTATCATGCCTCATATTTTGTTCTTTTATAGGAATTTTAAACAGTTGTCAGGCGAAATGGAATTTCTGACCATTAATGGATCAACATTAAGAAATTTGGAAATTCTGCAAAATCAGGTCAGATAAACATAAGTAAGGACTAATTGATACGAATGATTTTTGGGGAAAAGGTTAGGATGAGAGTAAGTCTCTTATTAGGAGTAAAATTGAAAATGATGGGCCTCTGTAGCCCATTACCTACTTACTACTGCATAACTGGAGCACTCATTTTTTTTTTTAATTTGGTAAAAATTTTATTTATTTTTTTCCACTTTTTTGGGTCACACCTGGAAACACTCAGGGGTTACTCCTGGCTCTTCGCTCAGGAATTACTCCTGGACCATCAGGGGTCCAGGGGACCATATGGGATGCCAGGGAATTGAACCCAGGTCGACCGCATGCAAGGCAAATGCCCTACCTGCTGTGCTATCGCTCTGGCCCCACAATTTTTTGAGAAATAAATATGTAAGATTCTCCTGTGGATATTTCTTTGGAAGTTGTGGAATTGTCCTTCCTAATGACTGATCCTTTTTCTTTGCTTGCTTTGGTTTTGAACTACGCCTGACAGTGCTTGGGGCTTACTCTGCATTTGGGCATCACTCCTGGTGGGCTTGGGGAACCATAGGTGGTCCTGGGGCTTGAACTTGCATGTGTTGTGTTCAGGGTCAGCACTCTGCTTTCTGTGTGATCACTTTGGTCCCATCTTCCCTGGTAATTTATATTATAACTATTTGGAAAGTCTTGAGTTTTGAAAATTGATCTGAAATGTTTTTTTATGACTCATAGTTTTTCTTCTTTAACTTTTTGTTGACATGTTTGTGGAGGGGTGGGGGCGGATGGGCAGAGAGATAAGTCTGTGAGCTGGAGCACGTGGGTGGCGTGCAGGAAACCTTGTTTCCCTTCACTACTTCAAGGTATCCAGACACTACTAGGAGCGGCCAGTCGAGCACTGAGCAGGGGGGTGGTCCCAGAACTCTCTCCCCAAACGGTGTTTCTAGTGGTACTTTATTATCTAGCATATAAAATTAGTACTGTGATGCTCAATATAAAGCTATGATATGTAATATTTCACAACATTACTGTTTATTTATATTTTATTGATGAATTTGGAAGATAACGGGGAGACAATAAAATTACTGCTTTCATTTATTAAATTATCACTTGGAAATGTGAGATCTTATATTATAAAACTTACGTTATTAGAGCATAGTCATAAAAATTAAAATGGGGCTGGAGCGATAGTCCAGTGGGTAGGGCGTTGCCTTGCGTGGCCGGCCCATGCCGGCCCGGGTTCGATCCCTGGCATCCCATATGGCCCCCGAGCACCGCCAGGAGTAATTCCTGAGTTTCAGAGCCAGGAGAAACCCCCTGAGCATTGCTGGGTGAGACCAAAAAAGCAAAAAAAAAAAAAAATTAAAAATAGGTAAGTCAGTAGTTGGGAAGCTAAACAGCCTGAGTTAATCAGTTTAAAGCTCTAAAGAAATGTTTATTGATATTGCGCACTCAAGTATATTCTGGTTTGATTCTCCTGACACCAGGGCTGGTCTATTCCTATTAGTTTCTTTGCTCAGTCTCTTTGGCCCTTTCCTCCACCTCCATGCCAGCTACCCTGGAAGAGAGACCCACGCCAGACCCACAGCTCCGTGAAGTGGCTGCGTGACATTCTTAGATAGTATTGATTTTAGGATCAGGTCCTTCTCATGATCTTTCACATTTGTACACTGTATACAATTCTAGGCAGGTTCTAACTGATACCCGTTATCCCAGTAAGCCTAGCAAGAAGCCAGAGCATCCCACACATTATGAGGTCAGTCATTTTCAACATCCAGACTTCATAGTTCCTCAGAGCTCCACCCAAGAGAAAACCTGATCTTTCCCCTTTAAGTTTCATCAGTAAATGCTCAAGATGAGAGCCTTTTATTGAGAGAATACCACCTGCACAGCAGAGCCTGGCAAGCTACCTGTGTATTATTTGATATGCCAAAAACTAGTAACAATTATGGACCTCAATTCCATGACCTGAAGAATGGTTTGAGGCTCTTCCTGTTCCTGGAACAAGCAGATGCCCTTGGGCTACACTTGCTTGTAACAGGACATATGGAGATGTTACAGGTG
Organism: Cryptotis parvus; assembly: GCA_021461705.1. NCBI lineage: Eukaryota > Metazoa > Chordata > Mammalia > Eulipotyphla > Soricidae > Cryptotis > Cryptotis parvus. The sequence goes on along the minus strand of JAJIBD010003795.1, from coordinate 37,571 downwards.
TCCGCTCGAACAACAGGCAGACAGTGATACAGTGATACAGTGATACTCAGTCTCTTTGCATCGAGGTTCTCCTTGTGAATGCAAGTCAGGCTTGCTTTAACTCACTGACACTTTTATATCATCATTCCTTAATCCAGGAATTGAAGATCTTTCCCATAAGCCTTTCTCATCAACTCCGTATATATTTAGGCTAAGATATAAGTTGTGGGAATAATTTTCTGGGCTAGAGCGATTTCCCTGTCAGAGACTGCTGCCAGAGCTCTGGCCCCCCAGCTGTCCTATCTTCCATGTTTAAGTTCTAGTATGGGGAAGTCAGTTCTGAAATCGTATTCCTGTTGACAAAGTCATCTGTGAATCATTTAAATACTTTTCAGTGTCAACTTCCGTGTGAGTCGGAGTGTGTGACATCTGCTTGTCTTTGCACTCCAGTACGTGGAGTGACAGGAAGGGGAGAGAGAACAGGGCATTGGAGCTCTGACACTTCCTGCTCGCATGCTGGAGCTGCCTGTCCAGGTGCCGTCACTGGCGGATGACTCCCCTGCACCTCCCACTTCAAGGGCACTGTCCATATTCAGGCCACAGTGCATTTTTCTCCAAGGCTGGAACTGTTCCCAGTTAGTGCTGCCCTTCAGCTTCTTCTGCCTGTCAGTACTGGGCAGCTTTCAGCGACTGCCGTAGTAAATGTTTTAAACTACCAAGTTCTGGGGGCTGCGGTGATAGGACAGCGGGTAGGGTGTTCATCTTGCAGGCACCTGACCCGGGATGATCCCTGACGCTCCATATCACCCCCTGAGCCCGGCCAGGAGTGAGCCCTGAGCCCTGAGCTCAGAGAGAGGAGGAGTAAGTTAAAGCATAAGCAGTGTCCCCAAATAAAACCAAAAAATTCTCTGGGGTCTGGGGGCCTTGTGTCATATTTTTATTACTGAGCTCTGCCACGTGGCATTGTGTTTTTCTTAAGACTCTTTTCTCTCCAAAAGAATATAAGTCCCCTCAGGGAATGACTGTGTCTTAGTAGACTTTTTGCTTCATACCCCTGATCACATCAGAGGTCTTATCTAAGTACTTATTGATTGGAAGGAAAAAGCTTTGAAAAAATTCATGTGGAACTTCAATTTTATGATCCAAATAAGCCTACTAATAGACTTGCAATACAGCAAAATCATTAACCATCTCCAGTTAATAGTGAAAAAAACCCCCCAAATATTGTTTGTCTCAACATTCAAGTGTGCAAGTACAGATAAGTAAACTTTTTCTCAGGGCTTACTAAGGCATAGTAAAATAAAACCTCTCCAGAGTAAATTCCTTAAGGAATGTACAGTTTTGTATCTATCTCATGATTTCCTTCAGTATTTTGGAAATGTCCATCTTTATTTATTTAAAAAAAGCGTTTAATTATACCACCGTGAGATATACAGTTACAAACGTGTTCATATTTGGGTTTCAGTCATACTCTGTTCCAGCACCCATCCCTCCACCAGTGCCCATTGCCCTCCACCAATGTTCTATGATTTCCCCCTCCCCAGTCTGCATCTATGGCAGGCAATTTTTACTTCTCCTCTCTCTCTCTCTCTCTCTCTCTCTCTCTCTCTCTCTTCTCTTTCTGTCTCTCTCTGTGTGTGTGTCTGTGTGTGTGTGTGTCTGTCTCTGTCTCTCTCTCTCTTCCTTCTTTTACACACTGTGGCTTGCAATACATATAGTCAGAGGTTATCATGTATATCCTTTTGCCTACTTTGAATGCTCAGGTCTACACTGGTATTATCATTTACAATAATTGTTAGTACACTCTTCCTTTCTCTGTATTGCCTAACCTCTGACTCCCACACATTTGCAGTAGATTCTACTCACTGGCAAGACCTTCTGATCCATGTTTTGTTTGGCCTTGGATATTGGTATCATGTTATTTTTTTTTATCCATATGCCAAATACCAGTAACAATTATAGACCTCATTCCCATGACCTGATGGAATGGTTTGAGGCTCTTTATGTTCCTGGAGCAAGCAGGTGCCCTTGGGCTCTACTTGCATGAGACAGGACATATGGAGAAGTTACTGGTTCCCACTCGAGCAAATCGATGATGAACGGGAAGACAGTGATACAGTGAAATGCAGTCATTCTATATCTGTCTTTTTCCCTCTGGCTAATTTCACTCAGCATGATCCTCTCCAGGTTCATCCATTTATAGACAAATTTCATTACTTCTTTTTTTCCTAACAGCTGCATAGTATTCCATTGTGTAGATGTACCAAAGTTTCTTTATCCAGTCATCCGTTCTCAGGCATTCTGGTTGTTTCCAGATTCTGGCTATTGTGAATAGTGCTGCTATGAACATAAACGTGAAGATGGTGTTTCTGCTGTATGTTTTTGGTTCCCAGGATGTATTCCCAGGAGTGGTATTGCTGGGTCAAATGGGAGCTCAATTTCTAGTCTTTGGAGGAATGTCCAAATGGTAATGTCCATCTTTAGAATGGTAACTCTGGGGCCGAAGCGATAGTCCAGTGGGTAGGGCATTTGCCTTGCACGCAGTCAGCCCATGCCGGCCCGGGTTAGATCCTCGGCATCCCATATGGTCCCCTGAGCACCGCCAGAAGTAATTCCTGAGTGCAGAGCCAGGAGAAACCCCTGAGCATTGCCAGGTGTGACCCCAAAAAAAAGCAAAAAAAAAAAAAAAGAATGGTAACTCAGGCAGGGCAGTAGAAGTTACTGAAATGCCAAAGAAAAATGAAATGAACTTGACTATACTTCCCAACAGGATCTGCAGTATATATTTAAGTTAACTGACTATACTTAAATATACACATATCACTGCAGTTTATGTGTATATTTAAGTTAACTGACTATACTTCTCAAGGTAGCAGGGTCTGCAGTATATGTGTATATTTAAATTTGTATTTGGTAACTGTGATTTGTAGTGCTATTAATAGCAAGTGTAGTACATCAGGTTATGCTCTTGCTTTGCAGATAGCCAACCAGGTTTATTCCCTGATACTCCATATGTCCCCTGAGCTCCGCCACGAGTGATCCCTGAGCACAGAGCCAGGAATAAAACCTAAACACTGCCAGTTGTGTCCCTAAAACAAAATAAAACGGAATAATAGAGTTTCATGCATACAGTATTCTAGTTCCAAACCCACTCCCTACAATATTCTTTTATTGTATATTTTACAATATATTTTTAAAACCTTATTATAAACCTCTATTTCAAAAAAAGACTTCTAGTAATGTGTTATTTAACCAAAAACTGTGCATAAACTGTACCAAAAACTATAGTACTTGTCTTTGTTTTGTTTCGAGGTAGCACCCAATTGTGCTCAGGGTTTACTTCTGGTTCTGTGCTTAGGGATGACTCCTGGGGAGTTGGGGGACTTTCTATTGTGTCAGGTATCAGGTGGGCTCATGAAAGCCAGACTCTGCACCACTATAGTATACCGCTATGTATACTGTCTCTGGAACCCCAATATAGTGCATTCCTTTTCTCAAAAAAATTTAATACTTGGAGCTGGAGAGATAACACAGCAGGAGGCACACTTGCCTTGCACATGGCCAATTCGAGTTCGATCCCTGGCATCCCATTTGGTCCCCTGAGCCTGCCAAGAGTGATCCCTGAGCATAGAGCCAGAAGTAAACCCCGAGCACCACTGGGTGTGACCCAACCCTCTTTCCCAAATCAATACTTTACATTGTATATGTGTATGTATCACTGTCTTCCCGTTCATCATCGATTTGCTCGAGCGGGCACCAGTAACATCTCCATATGACCTGTCTCATGCTAGTAGAGCCCAAGGGCACCTGCTTGCTCCTGGAACATAAAGAGCTTCAAACCATTTCATCAGGTCATGGGAATGAGGTTTATAATTGTTACTGGTATTTGGCATATCAAATACGACATGGGTAGCTTACCAGGCTCTGCCATATAAATGTGTATGTATTTGTACATATATTTATATATGTTATATACAGGTATATATTCATAAAAAATGAATGCTTTTGGGGGCTTGAGTGTTTGCCTTGCACATGGCTGACCTTGGTTCAATCCCTGGCATCCCATATGGTTTCCTGAGCGCAGAGCCGGGAGTAACCCCTGAGTATTGCTGGGTGTGACTCAAAAAGCCAAATAAATAAAACAAAAGCTTGTTAATGAGCTAACCTTTATGCTATGTGTATATATTTAAAGTTAGGATATATAGGGTAATTAGTGCACAAGCAACTAACATTTTTAGTATAAATTCATTTGTCCAGTTAATAAAAGCGTGTTTTCTGATCTTTTTTCAGACGGATATGAAAACCAAAGGAAGCTTATTTTGGGTTTTAGACCAAACTAAAACGTCATTTGGGAGACGGAAATTAAGGAAGTGGGTGACCCAGCCACTTCTTAAGTTAAGGTAAAAGGAATTACTTTTTGTGTGTTTAATCTGAAATGAAATAGAATCATGAAATTGAAGGTATGATAGTTTCTTTAAACCAAAGTTACAATGATTTGTTAGAACAAAATTATTTTTGTTTTTGTTTCTGTGCCGTACCGGTGCTTCTCAGGGCTTACTTCGCTTTGTGTTCAGGGATCACTCCTGGCAGGACTCGGGGATCAAACCAAGGTCACACACATGCATGGCAGGCACCTTCCCTGCTGTACTAGTTCTCTGGCCCCTAAGTTTCAAGTTAGGAAAGGGTTTTTTTTTTTTGTTTTTTAATTTTTATCTAGCAGTAGACTGATAGTATTATAAGGATTTTTCTCCTATCCAATTTTTCTGCCTCAGGAAATTTTCAATTTGACTACACAACAACAATTAGTATTTCCCTCAGAGAGATGGTGATTTCAGCAGTTACATTTTCATTTACCTGTGTACAGTTCATCAATAAATGCTGGACTTAGAGATGCCTACAAGAGTATGCTACCTGCACGGTAGAGCCTGGCAAGCTACCCGTGTTGTATTTGATATATATGCCAAATACCAGTAACAATTATAGACCTCATTCCGAATGGATTGAGGGCTCTTTATGTTCCGGGCAAGCAGATGCCTTGGGCTCTACTAGCATGAAACAGGACATATGGAGATGTTACTGGGGCCCGAGCAAATCAATGATGAACGGGAGGACAGTGACAGTGATACAGTGTACAGACAGAACAGTGGATTATTAGCCACAGAGCAGATTTTGATAGTTTCTCCCTTTCCAGTAGATGAACAATTATAAAAATACTGAATTGTGGCAAAAAATGTGTTACATTTTTGACTTTTGTAAAATAATTTTTCGTGTGAGACGGATGGAAGCCTTTTCTTTTTACTTTTTTTTTTTTTTTTTTGGCTTTTTTGGGTCATACTTGGTGATGCTCAGGGGTTACTCCTGGCTCTGCACTCAGGAATTACTCCTGGCGGTGCTCTGGGGACCATATGGGATGCTGGGGATTGAACCTGCAAAGGCCTGACCTGCTGTACTACTGCTCTGGCCAGTGGAACCCTTTTCATGAGAAGCTGATTGTTTCTTGAGGTAACAAGCATCTCCCTTCCATCCGCTATCTTTATGTACTTCACTGTCCAAAGGTTTTTAAAACATGTATTTTTTATTTGAAAGCATGCGTTATTATTTGCAGTTCCAGTAACACTGAGGTGTCATTTATTTATATGGTTCCTTGTGCAGTCTTTTGTTTTTCTGCAGTGGAAAGTCTACTCCTATTTTTCCTTGTGGGGAAACGTTGAGACATCCTGCACAAAATCTGGGAGCAGGGTCAGGGATTCCCTTTTGCCCCAGGGGATCGGCGGCCTGCGGATAGAGAAAGATGCAAGAATCCAGCGAAGTTTTTAAAATGCTTTATTTAACACAGGTTGAGGCATACAAATCAGCAATAGGAAAAATTCCTGTGCTTAGGGATTCCCAGCTGGGCCATGGCAATGGGTAGGCCAAGATGGCGGCCACCACGTATTAACCCTGAAGAGAGGAGACAGAGACAAGGCACCAGCAGAAAGGAGAGAGAGAGAGAGAGAGAGAGAGAGAGAGAGAGAGAGAGAGAGAGAGAGAGAGAGAGAGAGAGAGAGAGAGAGAGAGAGAGAGAGAGAGAGAGAGAGAGAGAGAGAGAGAGAGAGAGAGAGAGAGAGAGAGAGAGAGAGAGAGAGAGAGAGAGAGAGAGAGAGAGAGAGAGAGAGAGAGAGAGAGAGAGAGAGAGAGAGAGAGAGAGAGAGAGAGAGAGAGAGAGAGAGAGAGAGAGAGAGAGAGAGAGAGAGAGAGAGAGAGAGAGAGAGAGAGAGAGAGAGAGAGAGAGAGAGAGAGAGAGAGAGAGAGAGAGAGAGAGAGAGAGAGAGAGAGAGAGAGAGAGAGAGAGAGAGAGAGAGAGAGAGAGAGAGAGAGAGAGAGAGAGAGAGAGAGAGAGAGAGAGAGAGAGAGAGAGAGAGAGAGAGAGAGAGAGGGAGAGAGAGAGAGAGAGAGAGAGAGAGAGAGAGAGAGAGAGAGAGAGAGAGAGAGAGAGAGAGAGAGGAGAGAGAGAGAGAGAGAGAGAGAGAGAGAGAGAGAGAGAGAGAGAGAGAGAGAGAGAGAGAGAGAGAGAGAGAGAGAGAGAGAGAGAGAGAGAGAGAGAGAGAGAGAGAGAGAGAGAGAGAGAGAGAGAGAGAGAGAGAGAGAGAGAGAGAGAGAGAGAGAGAGAGAGAGAGAGAGAGAGAGAGAGAGAGAGAGAGAGAGAGAGAGAGAGAGAGAGAGAGAGAGAGAGAGAGAGAGAGAGAGAGAGAGAGAGAGAGAGAGAGAGAGAGAGAGAGAGAGAGAGAGAGAGAGAGAGAGAGAGAGAGGAGAGAGAGAGAGAGAGCAGGCTAGTTTTATATCCCCTAACCTCCCACTTTTAAGGGAAACTGACAGGATCAAATGCCCTCAAGTAATTTCTCCCAGGACCTCACCTAGACCCTTTGAGATGTTAATTTCCCAACTCAAGATCTGCCTAGGAAATGCCTTTGCAGGGTAGAGAGAAGGGGTTTCTGAGATGAACTGTATCTCAGAATACAAAGGCACGCATCTGTACCAAAGACTATACTATAGCAAGTTAAATATTTCTCCAAGCCTTCACAAGAATCTCATCTTTACTTCATAGTAGTTCTGTATTTTAGTTGTCTTTGTGTTATCAGGGACCCATGCTTGCTTGCTTGAGGCAAACAAGCATTTCTCTCTAGTCTAATTACTTAGAGATTCAATGTGACCAGGCAAATATACTGGTAAAATCTAGCTAGTCCCACGATGATTGTGGCAGCATGAGAGAATATTTATACTAGCCAGTATAGAATACATGGTCAGATAAACTGCCACATTCAAACTGTCCTCTACAAAGTGACCTCCAGGCCAGATGCAGAGGCTCTGGGCAGATGTGTTGCAACATTCCCTTACAGTTTCCTGCTGCTTTTCAGAGCATCCTTTGTGGTTAGTGCTCAGTGAATCCTTTAGATGTTGGCATTTCTGCTGCCTCCTTGGAGCCTCGGCGCCTTCCTTCCAGGGCTCTCCCCCTCCCTCCCTTCCTCTACTCTGCTCACAATCTTCTGTCTCTCTGAACTCATAGATTCCTGTGACTACAAATATCAAAATATCTGCGTTTTCAGAAATGTTTCTCTGACCCTTACTCTCTTCCATTCTCCCAGCTTGTGTGTTTAGCTTAGGATTCATAAAATGTGCATGTGTCCGATCTCAAACTTAGCTTTTGCTTGATTGGTTTTTGGCCCATACCTAGTGTGCTTATGGCTTACCCTGACTCTTCTCATGGATTATCCCTGGCTGTGCTAGGGCTTTTCCTCTTGATTTTCCCCGTTCTAAGCCAGTACCTCTACGAGGAGCTTAGAGTAGAAGCCTGGAAGTGCCTCTGGGCTTTTCCTTCCCAACAGTCACATCAAATTTAACACTAAGTGCAGTCACATGTACCTCTAAAATATGACTAGTGTCTCTTCACATTTTTCCATGCAGATTTTACTAGAAATAAGCATTTTCTAAATATTTATTGAATGGATCACTGAAAGAGTGAATCATAGAAGACCCAATTTGGATACCTCCTTCATGTTCTGATTGAGTCTAAGTATACTCATTAACACATTTGTTAATACTCATGTCAGGGCATTGGTTAGGGAAATGAAACAAAAAAAGACCCTGTTTCATGTTTCTAATGGAGAAGTTGATTTCTTTTTTCTTCGTTGAATTCTGGATGGCCTTCCTGGCTTGAGAGAGGGCTGGGACTCCTGTCGCCTTGGTGGAGATTGCTCCAGAGCAGTTGGTCGTAAACGTGTGACTTCTGAGGTCATCATCCTGTATGGAGACACTGGGAACTCAAAGGTAGAATTTTTACCTTCCCCCAAGGTTATTCTGAACATTATCATCAGCCAGTTTAAAGGGAAAAGGCATAGAAGATATGTTCTTGGTGTTTGTGAGTATGGCAGAGATGGCTATGACCATTCTTGATGGTCTCACTTGACAGGTATCTGCTAGCATTCCTTGGGTTAAGGATGAAAAATGTCTCGTTAGTATCTAACAGTCATTGTTTTTACTCAATTTTACCTTTTTGTTTTTAGTGTTAAAAATGACTTATAGTTTTGAATACTGCTTTTACATAAGAGTTTAAAGATATACAGTAGGTAAAAAAAGATAAATAGTGTATATAGATATTTAGTAAAATGTTTGTCTGTAGTCTCCAATATTCCATGAGCCTGTCAACCCAGTGTTGTCTCTGGTGACGGTTTCCCTCCATGTACAGAGATAGAAAGCTGCTCCTGAGTGGGAAGGAAGAGCTGAGGCCTCTTGGTCTCAGGCCTCTCTGTGAGCAGGAGAGAGAGCACGGGGCAGGCTGTGTTCAGGGAGGGGGAGGCTTTCAGTGCTTGTATCCTACACCTGCCTGACTGCTTAGCAGCATTAGCTTGTGTCTCTTAGGGCTGCATTTCCCAAACACAGCCTGAGGAACTTCGACCTCATCTTTGTTTTGCTCTGTTGTACCAGGACCAGGGAGTTCTAAATTGGCTCAAATATGGCAGCTTCCTTCTGAACTGGGGAAGAGGAAATAGAGAATAAAGAGGGGAAAAATTTGTGACTTAGATTGATAATGGAGGCCTGAATTAATACTTGTTCCAGAAAATTGTTCTATTTGATACTTTGAATAGGCTGAATTTTTGTCCAGAAATATATATATATATATATATATATATATATATATAAAATATATAAGTATATATATGAAAATATATAAGAGATAGATAAATAAATGAAATGAAACAATTTCATTTCATTTATCACTTGTCTTCCCGTTGTTCATTGATTTACTCAAGTGTGCACCAGTAACATCTCCATATGTCCTGTTGAGTGCTAGTGTAGTCCAAGGGCATCTGCTCGCCCCAGGAACATATTATAAATATATTATTTTCCCTTTTACTTGGCTATGCATCCGTCATCTTTCTCTCTTAATACTTTATGGGTGGTGATTTTTAGACTAAATCTCCCATAAAGCTGTGGCAGGACTTTGTTTCTTGTTTATTTGATGTCGTAAATATTTCCTGATACAAAATAACTACAAATACCATAAAGTATAACGAACAAGGGAGACACTCAGGAAACAGATTGAAAAAAAAGGGATGGAAAGTGAATTGTCTGATGCTGCAGTTACCTTTCTAGACTTCTGCAAATATTGATAGTCAAAGGCTATTTTATTTTTCTTATTTTGGGGCTGGGGCTATACCTGTTATAAGTCCTGGACACAGCTGGTGTGCTCCACCGTCCCCCTCAAACCCTAAAAGAACAAAACAAACAAAACAGAAAAACAGTTTCAAAGTGCTTCTTTTAGCAGTCGGCCAGGATGAAGGTGTCTTCTCTCTAGATTATCATTTGCTGCTGCCAGTTTCTTGGTGATAGCATCTATCTGGGACCTTTTCAATTCGAGTTCTTGTTTGATCTCATTTATTGAACCCAGATGGCGATGCTAACCAGCACTGCAATTTCATCCTTCCTAGGAGGTTCATTTTTATTGCAGATCCTTCTGTCCTCTTTAGGGAAAATGTCGATTTGACTGCCAGATTATTTTTCTGGCTTCTTTCAGATTTTGTATAGTTACTTGCCACTTTGTTCTTCAGTATTTTTATAAACTTGTTTTAGTGTTTAATTAGACTTTTATACTGCCTTTGGCAGGAGGCACAGTCTGAAAATGACCAAAAGCAGAAATTAGAGTTTTTCAAAGACTCAAATTTGTGACTTAGATTGATAATGGAAGGCCTAAATTAATACTTGTTCCAGAAAATTGTTCTATTTGATACTTTGAATAGACTGAATTTTTGTCCAGTGGTATGCTGACTTGTTAGAATGTGAATAATAAAAATTCTTAAATGCTTTGATTGATCTCAGAGAAGTCTTCAGTGAGATAAGCCCACTTGCAAAATAAATAAATAAAATAAAAAGCAGCAATAAAGAAATGGGATGATATCAAAATAAAAAGCTTCTGTTCTACAAAAGAAACAATGGCTGTAATAAAAAATGATACTCATACTGCATCTACACAATGGAATATTATGCAGCTGTTAGGAAAAATGAAGTCGTGAAATTTGGCTATAAATGAATGGTCTCATGATACTAATGAGAGTATCATGCTGAGTGAAATGAGTTAGAAGGAGAAAGATATGTATAGAATGACTACATTCATTTTTGGGATATAAAAAGTGCAGTATGAGACTAATGTCCAAGGCCAGGGAAAACGGGACAGGAGGATTTGTCAGTGCTTGAAATCTACCAAGTGTGTGGGGGCAGAGGGTAGGTAAGATAGAGAAGGGACCACTTGCCCAATAATAGTTGGAAATAGTAACGCTAGACTAGAACTGAGAATTGAAAGTAGATCAAGGGATATACAAGATTACCCTTCAGTGTCTGTATTGCAAAACACAATGCGAAAAGGAGAAAGTGGGGAGAGAAGGAGACGGGAGGGAGGTAGAAGAGTATGCCTGCCCTAGAGGCAGGTGGGGGTGGATGGGAGTGAACTGGGGACATTGGTGCTGGGAAATGTGCACTGGTGGAGGGATGGGTGCTGGAACATGTATGACTGAAACTCAATCATGAACAGCTTTGAAATGGTCTGTTGCATGGTGATTCAATAAAAAAAAAAACAGAAAATAACCATACCGAATGGGAGAGAGTGTTTGCACAGCACACACCTGACAAAGGGAAAATATCCAAAATATATCAAAAATATGTTAAACACTCACAAAGCTCAAAAACATTGAATAATTCTATTAAAAAAGTGGGAAAGGGGCCAGAAAGATAGTCCAGCAGGTAGGGTGTTTGCCTTGCATGCGGCCGACCTGGGTTCGATCCCTGGTATCCCATATGGTCCCCTGAGCACCGCCAGGAGTAGTTCCTGAGTGCAGAGCCAGGAGTAACCTCTGAGCATTGCCGGGTGTGACCCCCCAAAAAAAAAAAAAGTGGAAAGAATGGAGCAGTAGAACTCTTGCCTTTCACACAGCCAGCCTGGGTTTGGTCCCCCGGCATCCCATACTGTCCCCCAAGCTCCTCCAGGAGTAATTCCTGAGTGCAGTGCTAGGAGTCACCCCTGAGTATCACTGGATGTAGCCCCAGTAAAACAAAGAAATGGGGGGGCAAACACTTTTTAAAGAAGGTAAACAGATGGCCTTCAGGCATATTAAAAACTGTTGATTATCACTGTTTATCAGTGCAGTGTATATCAGTCTGACAATGAGCTATCACTGCATCCAGTGAGAATGACCTAGATTAAAAGTCGAGAAACAATCAGTGCTGGTACAGGTGTAATTAATAGCGAATTTTCATGCACTTTTGGTGGTATTGTTGTCTGGTTCATTCTATGGATAATAATTTAAAGACTTCGCAAATATTAAGCATAGAACTTCCATATCATTAATTAATTTAGTGTACTAAAATGTGAATTCACAATAATTAGACACATGTTTATTACTACAGTATTTATGATAACCAAGATTTAGAAATAGCCTAAGTGCCCAGCAATAGAGAACAAAATTGTGGCGTATATAAACACAGTGAAAGTACTGCTCAGCCACGGGAAAAGAGAAACCTTGCCATTTGCTGCTGCTTGGATGCAGTTGGAAGGTGTCAAGCTAAAGGAAGTGAGTCCAAAAAGTAAAAGACAAATATCAGATGATCTCTACTGCAGTGCATAAAGAAACAAAGCAAAGCATTGGACAGTCCGCCGTGGAAACAAACTGATACTGCTAACAGAGAACTGAGGCGGCAAAGGAGCAGCTGGGAGAGATGGGAGAAGGTCCCTTGTGTCAGTTGTGGGATATAAACACTGGTGGTGGCGGAGTGGCTCTGAAGATACAAGTAGTAGTATTGTTGCTGTTATTAGCCACAGTGCATCTGTGAAAGTACCTGATAAAAAGTAGATATGTACTAGCAGATCTAGGCATGTAGCTCAGTGGTAGAGTATTTCTTTTGTATGGGCTTCCACCTTCTCTTACATATTGTGGTTTGTAATACCATTTAGGGTTATCATGTGTATCCTTTAGCCTAAGTTCAATGCTCAGTTCTAGACTGGTGTTACCATTTCCAACAATTACTAGGACACCAGTCCCTTCTCTCTCTTACCTAACCTCTGACTCTCACATTCTTGTGGTAGATTCCAACCACTGACAACTCCTCTTGGTCCATGTTTAGCCTGGCCTTGGCTATTACTATATCCTGCAGATGAATGCAGTCATTCTATATTTGTCCTTTTCCTTCTGGCTAATTTCACTCAACATGATATACTCCATGTTCATCCATTTAGAGGCAGATTTCATGACTTCATTTTTCCTAACATAGTATTCCATTATGATCATGAGGCACCCAGGAGGGAAGGTGGGTTCTAGCCCTGGTTCGCCATCCCAGCATAGCCTCACAAGAAGCCAGAGGAATCCCCACACCATGAGGGCTGCCATTTTCAACATCCGGACTCTACAGCTCAGCTTGTCAGAGCTCCACCCAGCAGAAAAGCCGGTCTTTCCCCATCTTGTGTGGCGTGCAGTTCTTCAGTAAATACACAAGAAGAGAGGCTATTACAAGAGTATCCCACCCACATGGCAAAGCCTGCCAAGCGCACCCATGTCGTATTTGATATGCCAAAAAACCAGTAACAATTATAGACCTTATTCCCATGACCTGAAGGAATGGTTTGAGGCTCTTTATGTTCCTGGAGCAAGCAGATGCCCTTGGGCTACACTAGCATGTGACAGGAGTATGGAGATGTTACTGGTGCCTGCTCGAGCAAATCAATGAACAATGGGAAGACAAGTGACAAGAATTCTATTGTGTAGATATACCATAGTTTCTTTATCCAGTTGTCTGTTCTTGGGCACTCAGGTTGTTTCCAGATTCTGGCTATTGTGAATAGGGTTGTGGTGAACATACAAGTACAGATGGTGTTTTGCTATGTGTGTTTTGGCTCCCAGGGTATATTCCCAGGAGTGGTATTGCTGGGTCAAATGGGAGCCCAATTGCTGTTGTTGGAGGAATGTCCGTATTTTTTTTCCAAAAAGGCTGGATCAATCAACATTCACACCAGCAAAGGATGAGAGAGAGAGAAAAATATTTATTAGGAAATCTGTAACTGCAGCAAGATAAATGTTAGCACTAGCTCTTCAGAATGTAATTTCCTAAGTAGAAGCCAACCTTGGGTGGTGTGTGAAGCTTTGTGGATGGTATTTGTGGAAGGTTTCTTAGACGATCTCCTTATCCAAACTCACTTTTTGCTGTCTGCCTGCCTTATCTAGTCACCCCTAGTTTGCTTAATTTTGCCTCCTTGCCATCTTCTTCTGAAACTACATGATTTTTTCTTTTCATCCTTTGTTTTCTGTCCATGCTCAGATCCTCTGTGTCACCACCGTGGATTGCTGAAACCTCCATGTGATCTGGTCCTATATAGTCTTATTGTAGACATTGCTTTGGGCTGCCATTACTCTCAGGACAGAGTCAGAGCTGCTGCGCCTCTGCGTTGCTCACACGCTTAGCTTTCTAGCTTCTACAACTGCACTTTCTTTTCTTTTTTAAAAAATTTTATTGTACCACCGTGCGAAATACAATTAAAAAGATGTTCATGATTGGGTTTCAGTCATGTTTTCCCAGCACCCGTACCTCCACCAGTGCCCCATTCCCACCACCAATATCCCCACTGCCCCTCCCTCCTCCCTCGAGCTTGCCTCTATAGCAGGCACTATTTCTCTTATTTCCCTCTCTCTCTCTTACATTGTGGCTTGCCCTACAGACATTTTAGGGATTATCATGTAACTCCCTTTGTGTACATTCAATGTTCCGTTCTAGTGTGGCGCTAACATTTCCCATAATTATTATATATTTATATACCACTAATGAATGCAGTCATTCTAAATTTGTTTTTACTTTCTAATTTCACTCAGCATGATACTCTCCATGTCCATCCATTTGCATGTAAATTTTGTGACTTCATCTTTTCTGACAGCTGCATAGTATTCCATTGGGTGACCTTCTTTAGCCTGTCTTCTGTTCTTGGGCATCCAGGTTATTTTCAGATATTGGCTGTTGTGAATAGTGCTTCGATGACCATCGAAGACGCAGCTGCACTTTCACAGTCTGTCCTCTACTACCTTTGCAGGTGGTACTCAGTAACTGTTCAGTAAGTGAATTAACAAATAATGTATATGAAAGAAAGATAGGTAAATATAAGTAATTGTGGGCCCTCTCCTATGTTTCCACTAGAAAGCTATTTAGATGGTTGAGTTAGCCATTTCGCGTGACCAGTGTGTTTATGTCTACATTTAATTTACTCTTTTTTGTATTTTTGCTGTTGTTGGGTGGGGGAACTCACAGGTATTTGACTATTCAACCAGACAGTTTAGTATTAGAGTTTTCAAATGTGATATTGGTTGGGCTCTGAGTCATTTTGTACCACCAGGGCCAACCTATTGGTGGTTGGGGGCCTACAGTGCTGAAACCAGTAGCTCTCAGGGACCAATGGGCAGAGGGGATTGATCATACTGGTACCATATCTCTAATCCCTGTTCTATTTCCACAACCCTTACTTTACTCAATTCATGTCATCTGTCTTTAAACAGAACTTCAGTAAAGATTCAAAACATGAGTTTGAGAGATAGCACAGTGGGTAAGGTGCTTTCCTTGCAGACTTAATACCTAGCACTGCGTAGGATTCCTGACCACTACCAGGATTGAGCACTGAGCCAGAAGTATTCCCTGAGCACGGCATGAGGTAAAGGAAATCAGAACCAGCAAGAAAACTAACCCCTTCTCAGCCGTTTGTATAGTTCTTCTTTCTCCCACATAATGTTATATTAGAATTTATATGATGTTTCTGTGCAAATAGCAACTTGCAGGTACAGACTCACTATACATTTTCATGGAGACAATAGCTGCAGGCCATGCACTGTGATTTTGACTGACATTCTCACACAACAGATGCGTCATCACCCGTTCACCTTCAAATGTGAAGGACTCTGGTGCCACCCACATTTGGCCCTTGCGTTTCTGTGGTAAGAAGAATCTTTGGCACCCCTAGGAACTCAGAGTCCAGTGTTTTTGTTCGAATGGAATGAAATGACGCAGATGCCTTCTGCTTCTCCATTTAGGACGTATGGGTGAGATCAGCTGCAGAATGCAGCAGGACATTTTGGGATGATGGCTGTTGTCATCTTAGTGCTCTCTCACATTATCTTGATATAATACCCAAATCGCTTTGAATTGTTTAACCAAAATAACTTCTTTATTCCACTGGTGTAGTTTTAAAAAAATATTTTATTATACCACCGTGAGATATACAATTACAAAGATGTTCATGTTTGGGTTTCGGTCATACAGTGTTCCAGCACCCATCCCTCCACCAGTGCCCATTTCCCACCACCATGTCCCCAATTCCCTCCCCCTCTCATAGCCTGCCTCTATGGTAGGTTCTTTATCTCCTCTCTCTCTCTCTGTCTCTCTAATTCTCTCTTCCTTCTCTTATACATTGTAGATTGTAATACATACATTTAGAGATTATCATGTGTATCTTTTTGCTTGTATTTAATGCTCAGTTCTAGGTTGTTAATAGCACTTTTTGACAATTGTTGGCACACTGTACCCTTCTCTGTCTTACTAACCTCTGAGTCCCACATGTTTGTGGTAATTTCCACCTTTGACAAGACTTCCCTGATCCATGTTTTGCCTGACCTTGCATATTGGTTTCATATTATAGATATATCATGCAAATAAACATAGTCATTCTATATCTGTCTTTTCCTTCTGGCTAATTTCACTCAACATGATACTTTCCATTTCCAAGTGTTTTTCCTGACAGCTGCATAGTATTCCATTGTGTAGATGTACCAAAGTTTCATTATCTGGTCATCAGCTCTCTGCACACTGGTTGTTTCCAGATTCTGGCTATTGTGAATAGTGCCACTATGAAAATAAAAGTGCGGATGGTGTTTCTGCTGTGTGTTTTTGGCTTCCCAGGGTAGTATCCCCAGGAGTGGTATGGCTGGGTCAAACGGAGCTCAATTTCTAGTCTTTGGAGGAACGTCCATATTGTACCAGTCGACATTCCCACCAACAATGGATGAGAGTCCCCTTTTTCCCGCATCCATGCCAGCACTTGCTCTTACTCTTTTGGATATGCGCCAGTCTCTGTGGTGTGAGATGTTATCTATCTCATTGTTGTTTTGATTGGCATCTCTCTGATGATTAGTGATGATGAGCATTTTTTTCATATGTCTTTTGGCCATTAGAATTTCTTGTCGAAGTTTCTGTTCATTTATTTCTTCTCCCCAGTTTTTGATGGGATTGGCAGTTTTCTTCTTATAAAGTTCTACCAGTGCCTGATATACCTGGATATTAACTCCTTATCAGATGGGTATTGGGTAAATATTCTTTCCCATTCTGTGGACTCTCTTTGTATCTTGGTCACTGTTTCTTTTGAGATGAAGTAGCTTTTTTAAAAAATATATTTTGTGTACCACCATGAGATAAACAATTACAAAAATGTTCATATTTGGGTTTCGACGATACAGTGTTCCAGCACCCAACCCTCCACCAGTGCCCATTTCCCACCACCACTGTCCCCAATCCCTCCCCTCCAATAGCCTGCCTCCTTGGCAGGTTCTCCATCTCTTTCTCTTTTTCTCTTTCTCTCTCTTTCTCTCTTCCCTCTCTTACATGTTGTGGATTGTAATACATATACTTAGAGGTTATCACGTGTATCTTTTTGCCTGTATTTAACGCTAAGTTCTATGTGGTAATAGACTTTCGACAATTATTGGCACACTGTTCCTTTTCTATCTTACCTAACCTCTGATTCCACACATTTGTGGTAGTTTCCAACTTTGGCAAGACCTCCTGATCCACATTTCGCCTGACCTTGGATATTGCATGCTATGGCTGGTGGCCCCAGGACAGCTCCTGGGCGAGGCTACCGGACTCAGACTAAATGGATAGGATAAGGGGCAACCCAAGCTCCATCTGACAATCCTCGTGATTCCCGCTTCTGGGAGCTGCCTACCTTATCTCGAACTCGTTTACTCTGTTAATCTGATCTTGAGGTCAGTGGCCCTCCCGGCGGGCTATGATGAGCTGCAGCGTCCAGACAGTGAAAATGGCGTCTAATGTGGTGGGCGAGTCCCATCCGGCTGCTTCCGGGATCCCCCAGAGGTGATGGGCTCACCCCAAAACCCATCTGTCCTGGGGCCCCATAGTCAGCTGGGCCAGGGAGAGCCAAGCCCAGCTTCCCCAGCCGCGTCTGAGGCTCTGCATGCTATAAATAGTAAGTATTTTTGCTCGGATGCACTAGTGTCCGCAAGGTTTTGAGTTTTGGGATGTCGGTGGGTGGTTCTGTGGGTTGCACAGGGCTCAAACACACCTGGTAGGGGAAATGGGAAGCTTCTCCGGAAGCTGGGAGGAAGTGGTTCGTTGGCAGGTCTGAGACTCTGTGTGCCTTAGCCCGTTGGTGAAAGTTCCAGGCCATTTACCCTGGGACTGGGTGGTTCCCTTGGGGTGCACAGGCTCAAACAATGGTGTGTGTTGTTTTATTGAAGTTATTTTACTAAGTTTCAAACAAGTTTTTAAACAATTTTATGGTGTAAAAGGTATTTTACTTTAAAAACTCTCAAGTCATGTTTATGGGGGCTGGAAAGATACCAAAGGGCTAAGATGCTTGCCTTGCACATAGCAGACCATGCTCAATCTCTAGCACTGCAGTATGATCCCCCAAACACCACCCTGAGTGGTACCTGAGTACAAAGCCAGGCGTAAACCTGAGCACTACCTGTATAAAAAGTCTTTTAAAAAATTCATTTGTGTTCTGATTCTTTTTTTTTTTTTTTTTTTTTGCTTTTTGGGTCACACCCGCGATGCTCAGGGGTTACTCCTGGCTCTGCACTCAGGAATTACTCCTGGCGGCGCTCGGGGACCATATGGGACGCCGGGGATCGAACCAGGCGGCACAGGCCGGCCGCAGTGCAAGGCAAACGCCCTACCCGCTGGGCTATCGCTCCGGCCCCTGTGTTCTGATTCTTATAGGATAAAAGAATCCAATTTTACCTGCTACAGTTCGGTATATAGCATTACCTCCACTTTCATCTCTCTGCCCATGTTAAACATCTCTAATTGCCTGTAGTATTCTTTTTTGGGCATGGAGGTGCTTGGGGACCATATAGGATGTCAGGGATTGAACCTGGGTTTGCTGCTTTCAAGGCAAATGCCTTACCCACTGTACTATAACTCTGCCCCCTGTTGCATTATAGACGAAGAAACTAGGGCAAGGTAGATGACTGGTAAATGATAAACTGGATTTAAACTGAGGATTATCTGCTTTCTCAATCTAAGTTTTTCACTTGTGAGCTCTCCTGCAAATGAAGGCTGGGTCAAAACCTAAATTATGCATCATAGATGTGTACTTTGTTTTCCTTGCAATGGGCTACAAATTAAGCCTTTCTTCCCCTGTATTTTCCCAGATTGCAAACCAATATAGCGCAACCTTTTTGTCTCTTTTGAAGGAATTTATAGCTTTAGATCTATTTAAAAAAATCTTCTGGTAGGCTTTGTGAATATGACTTAGGTTTTTTTTTTTTTGCTTTTTGGGTCACACTCGGCAATGCTCAGGGGTTTCTCCTGACTCTGCACTCAGGAATTACTCCTGGCGGTGCTCAGGGGACCATATGGGATGCTGGGGATCAAACCCAGGCTGGCATGGGCCGGCTGCATGCAGGGCAAACACCCTACCTACTGGGCTATCGCCCGGCCCTGATTTAGGTTTTTATTAATCCCTTTTGCTTTTTATCTTTCCATATCTCTGATAACCTTTTAATTTTTGTGTGAGTAGCTATCTTCGTAGGCTGTTTTATATGTTCACAGAAGGGATTATTTTATATGTCTTCATACCATCTGTAGCATCAATTTTGTCTCTTTCAATTGATATAATATTTCATTTATGCAGGAGTGAGTTATTAAAATATAACTGTATTTGTATAGCACTTTGGTAAACGTTAGGGTAAAACATTGATTTATTTTATTCACAACAGTCCTATATAAAAAAAGATTTAGCCATTAAAAAAAGCCTCATCTTGCTTTACTTTATATTTTGTATTTGAAGTTTAATTTGGACTGAATCTAAGAACAGTTTATTGTTATCTTAGAACTCTGGGAATGAAGTGCTCCCTGTTCTCACTGTGTGGGTTATTGTGGTGTTTCTAAACCTCTTTTTGTTGTGATGCCCTTTTGACCTTGTTTCTATCCTGTGGCCCCCTGTTCTGCCAGTTGATCTCCTAATCTTGTGCCATGCTCCCACCCTCTTTCATATGAGTTTCACTTGTTGAATATCCTGGGAATCATAAAGCACCTCCACTGAAAAACACTGGTCTAGTGGGAAAGACAGTGAAGAAGTTAAAAACAATCCTCTTGGCATGTTGGATGTGGGAATGGAGTGTTTTCTGCTTCACTCCTGGATCCAAGCTGACATCAGCATGTGACTCAGACTGTCCCTTACTCTTCAGTGTCCAGCCTGCAAATGGGCCAAAGCAGGTGTTCAGGTTTTTAAAGCAGGTGTTAAGGACAGTGTCTGGCAGGGGGTGGATCATTTTCTCAGTCGTTCCTCTGTATTCACAGGGAAATAAATGCTCGTCTTGATGCTGTGTCTGAAGTTCTCCAATCGGAATCCAGTGTGTTTGGTCAGATAGAAAATCATCTACGGAAACTCCCTGACATCGAGAGAGGACTCAGCAGCATCTATCACAAGAAAGTAAGTGTAGTGGAAACCTGTAGGACCCTAATGGTGTTCTTTGGTATGAGGACATGAGGTATTAGTGGAAAACATCTCAGAGTTTTATTGACAACATGCTTATAATTAATTATTTAGGTTTAGAAACTCTTGCGGGTCATGCAAGTGAATCCTCAGAAGTTTGAGTGGCATAAGTTACAGTATTTCCACTTTTTCTCTGTTGTAAGAATAATACCCCTCCCTGTTTAGCACACCAACACATAGAGGCCCTTATACGATAATACTGGATAGTCTTATGTTTAATTTCAAAGTGCTCAGACTTGAGACTTTCAATAAGAAGCTTATTTCTTTTATCCTTGGAGCAGCTTTTTATTTGACCAGAACAATGGAAAAACTGAGTTGGGAGGGGGGGGGCGGCGGATGTATTGCTTGTCGTAATCCTGATATGCAAATACGTTTAGATACTGAAGGTGAGTGGAAAACCTAGTTTTTTAAAAAACAATCATTGAGATTCTGTGGTTTACAGTACTGTTAATAACAGTCCTTTGTGCATATAATTCCAGCACACACCCATCACCAGTGTACCCAGAGATCTCAATGTCCATCCTTTCAGTTATCACCCACACGACTAGGTTGTAATGGTCAGTTCTACCAGCCTCTGTTCTGTGAGTCAGTTCTCCCGTTTTGGTGCTTTTGGCCCTTCTTTATTATCTTGTTTATTTTTTGGGTGGAGGGGGCACAGCTGGTGGTACTCAGGGCTTATTCCTGGCGCTGTGCTCAGGGATCACTCATGGTGGTGCTTGGACACTGTATGGCACGTAGGGAGATCAAACCGGGTTGGCCGTGTGCAAGGCAGGCACCTACATTCTGGGCTATCTCTCTGACTCCCAATACTTTTCTTAGAGTCAATTTTGTGCCCAAGTTTTAATTGTGACCAGTTTTTTTCATGAGTTTTTATATTGTGTTCAGGTTTTTTTCAGTTTTGGATTCTGGATCCCACCCGGCAGTGCTCAGAGCTTACTTCTGGTCTCTTAGGTCTAGAATCACTCTTGGAGGGTATTGAGGGAACACAGGGGTGTGTGATTTGACCCAGGTCTGCGCATGCAAAGCAAACGCTCTCCTCATTGTACTTCTCTCCAGCCCCAGGCTGTATATATTTTAAAGACCTTTTCTCCCATAAAGCTATACTAGAGTGACACTATTCTGAGAATACTTGCAGTGCCCAAGAGGGCTTATGTAACTGTTCCATATGCTTCAGCTAAATTTGAAAACAAAGAGCAGGCTAGAACTGGGGATACTAATCCTCAAGGAAGAAATATTTGAGCACATTCTGTGGTCAGTGGTCTGTTTGACTGTTCCTGAGTAGACTGTGGTGTTGGTTGACTGTAGTAGAGGCTGTGCAGAGAGAGACCTCTGTGATTGACTTTTTTGGGGTTACAGAGATGTCAGATCATTTCTGAATTTGTGTTTGTGGCCCATCTGTAAGAGGTTGATAAACATGATGTTCAGTTTCATGAAGTTCTTACCAGAGACAGTGTTTAAGGTGAAAGACTCTGAGATGGTAAAACACTGCAAAAATGTCATTAATCAGTGCTTATTACCCAAGCAGCACATCTTCCAGTACTTGCCTTAAAGTAATCCTTTATTATCTTAAGGGTTCACTGCAATATAATTTTTTTCAAGCCCAATTAGTAGCAAAACTGAAAACCGCTTTTAATTCTAATTAAAAAAACAAAGTCCAAGTATCCTTACTAACAAGTTGGCAGACTCTGTCCATGCCACTGTGATTCTGTAATTGCTGTTAAGCTTAACTGATGCTTCTGAAGCTCTGTGTTTGCATTTGTGTGTTTATCAAAGTAAAAATAGGATTTTAAAACTTGTATTATCATTAGTATTAGCATACGACTCCCATGTATGCCATAGAATGACACGTATAGAACGTATAACATATGTATAATTTGAGAGATGTTCATCATGGTAATTCTAGTTAATTGTAATTAATATTTATTACCAGATAGACTTCAAAGGTGTTTCCTTTCTGTGTGTTGAGAACGTTTATCATCTCCACTTAGCGGCTTTCAAGTAAGGAGCATATAGCATTGCTAACTCTAGTCCCCATGCTGTGTGTTATCTTGCAGAACTGACTTGTTTTATAATCAGAGGTTTGTATTTTTAGATCCCTTCACCATGTCTCCTGCCACCCCCAACATCCCCAACAACTGCCTATTGTTTGAAATAATGGGTGTGAAGGTTTTAAAATTTGTATTAATTTATGTATTTACTGGTTTGGGAGCCACACCTGACGGGGCTCAGGGGCTACTCCAGCTCTGTTCTTGGGGGTCATTCTTGCTGATGCATGGGATCTTGTGCAGAGCTCAAACCCAGGCCTCCAGCATGCAAAGCAAATGTTCCACCTGTTGAGCTATTTCTCAAGCCCTTTAGTTTTTAAAGTTTAGAGTCTACAGTAATGATTCTAATTTCTTTTCAGAGTAACCAGTAAGGGGCTAGAGATAGTACACCAAGTAAGGCGCTTTTCTGCATGTGGCTCACTGGACTCTGTCTCTGCCACTAAATGTAGTTCTCTGTCCCTTGCCTGGAGTGATCCCTGAGTGTAGAGCCAGGAGTAAGCCCTGAGAACAGTGCTCAGGTATGGTCCAAAAACAAACACAAATAAAAGTAACCAATAAACATAGATGAGTGACTTCTTTTTTTTTTGGGGGGCCTTACTTGGTTGTGCTCAGGGCTTATTATTCCTTTCATTCCTTGCTCTTTGCTTAAGGATCACTCCTAGTGGTGTGGGGGTTGGGGGCGCATATATGGTGCCAGGGGTCAGACCTGGGTCAGCCACACGCAAGGCAAGTGCTTTATCCACTGTAGTATCTCTCCAGCTCCAAGGATTTTTAGTTTCGAGTTTTGAAATATACTAAAACCACTTGACTTACTCCGAAGCCATTTCAATTTCTAGTTTAATGTTTGCACAAAATATGTTTCTAAAGATGGGTTTGAAACATGAAGATTAGAAGTGATTTGGTAATGAACCAATTTTAGAAATTCTCCATGCTTTAAATCAGGTTTTTTAAAGCTGAGTTTAGCCGAGCATATCACCATACAGAGGGCTCTTTATCATTAACTCACTCAAATAAGCGTCTGCTGTTGGAACCACATGGTGAGAGGAGATCCAGTACAGTCAGTGCCAATTATGTGAAACTCAGAAAAACGGTCAGGAACACTCTTGGGATGTTGTGAAAATGTTAAACTTTGGCCATATGGCTGTATAGAAATTGTCATGGAATAGGCACAAGTTAGGTATTTTTACAATGATAATAATAGAGGATATCAAGTGGGCCAACCCTGAAATAAAATAAAACGTTTCTTTTGGTAGTAAACTTCAAATTAACTTTGCTCCAGAACTCATGTGTAAGAAAGTGATGCAACCTGCTCAGGTTGGCGGGTGTACTTAAAGGATTATAGTACCGAGTAATACTGGAGGAAGACTATTTCCAGAGTTTGTTAGACAAGAAGCTTCCCTAACCAGGTTGGTGGTTGTCCCAGACCACATTTTCAGCCTGGAGTTTAGGCTGGAGTTCTGGTCCTGTCTCTGCGCTTGGCCTTCGGGTCCACAGATCTTCTACAGAGAAGTTTTTGTGTGTTTTTTGAGTGTAGCGCCCATTACGATGACTCTCGGCCACCAAGGCTGGTGGTTATGTGCAAGGGCTGAGGAAGCTAAACTGCTCAGACCCTGTGATTCTGAGACTATTCAGGCCACCCTAGCAGTGCTGGGGTCTCCTAGCTTTACTTGGGGGACCATGTGGTGTCAAGGATTGAACCTGAGTGGGATGCTTGCCACACTTGTTCCCTGTCTGCGATTCTTTCTCTGCTCCCTTCCGTGAGGTTTGCTGCTGGGAGTGGGGTGGAATATGAGCATTAACTTGACACTGACCCTCAGCTTTCTTGCAGCTCTCTTGGGTTGTTTTGCTTTAGAAACTAAAGAATAAACCAATTTAGGAACCTATGGCATAGCTGTTTATTAGATATACAGTACAGATATTTAATTTTTAACAGCTATTTTATAGTATGACATTTATGAGTTTCCTAATGAGGGAAATTTATTTCTTTGGGCATTTGATGAGAGGTGGGGTGATACTCAGGGGCCGTTCCTGAGTATTACCACAAGTAGTTATACGTGTGGTGCTGGATACTTGAACTGGAGCCTGTGGGACGTAAGACAGCCACTATACTATAGCACCCTGTACTAGCTCTCCAGCCTGGCTATTCATTTCTACTAACTCTTTTTAATATTTCAAGGCTACTAAAACCTGTAGGTACTTTGGGACTAGGAAGGAAGGTCAGAGACTTAGAGCCTCGTGCTTTGCATGAGGAAGACCCCAGTTTGGCTTCGCATCACATGGCTTCCCTCCCCCTCCCCAGCCTCACAGCCTCCAGGGGCAACTCTCAAGCTCTGAGCTGGAAGTAGCTCAGGTGCTGGAAATGACCTGAGAGCTTGGGGTGGAGGGGCGGCAAAGAAAGGGCAGACCTTTCTTCTTGTTAAGGTGTATTTTAAAAAAATCTTTAAAAAGTAATTGCTTAGTCAAAGGCTGTAATGAACTTTTTTATTATGAAGATATGCAAAATTGCTCTTCAATAAAAGGTCACACCTCTACTAATGGTATATATAAAAGTATCTCTTTTTTGCACCCTGCATGACTTGGTTATTGTTAAACTTTAACATCCTGATAAGTGAAAAATGCTATCTTGAATTTAATTGGCTTGTCCTAATTATGTGTGAGGTTAATCAAATGCTTTTGGACATTCTCTTTTTATGAACAGCATACTAAGTTTGCTTAGCCATTATTCTTTGGATTCTTCATTTTTCTGTATCAGTTTGTTAGAGTGTATTATATCAGGGGGATTTGCCCTCTACTGTGCTTATATCATGCTGATTCTCACTCATGATTTCTTTTGATTTTTGACATTGTTCAGTATGCTTTTGTTACTGGCTTTTGCTAGTGTATTTTCAGATGAGAAAAAATTATACATGTATTGCTTTATTATATCTGACTCAAAGCATTTTATTACCTTTAAAATATTTTATAAAGTTTAAATTATAGACTTAACATTTAGGACAGTTTAATTAAAACTTTTATAAAATAAAGACCTTTATTCTGAATTTTAAAAGTTTACTAGTGTATTGAAAGATCATGTATCTTATGTTATATAAGTAAGAGGACATTTTCTATTTTCAGTGTTCTACCCAAGAGTTCTTCTTGATTGTTAAATCTCTTCATTGTCTGAAATCAGAATTTCAAGCCTTAATACCTGCAGTTAATTCCCAAGTGCAGTCAGACTTGCTCAAGATGTGTATTTTAGAAATTCCTGAA
Organism: Cryptotis parvus; assembly: GCA_021461705.1. Taxonomy (NCBI): domain Eukaryota; kingdom Metazoa; phylum Chordata; class Mammalia; order Eulipotyphla; family Soricidae; genus Cryptotis; species Cryptotis parvus. The sequence goes on along the minus strand of JAJIBD010003795.1, from coordinate 12,008 downwards.
CTCCTCAGCCCAGTGGAACATTACTTAAAGATACTGGATGAACAAGCTGCCAAGTAAGTAGCAGAGCTGCAGATCTTCCTTTCCAGCAGTGAAATAATAGTGTTTCTGTCATTTGATGTGTGGAGTCTTAAGCTTCCCTTATAAGTAACAGTAAAACTTGCATGTAAAAACAGAAATGTGATCAGACGGTAGAAGCTCCATGTTAGAGCAGGAAATGACACTTAGCTGCTTAAAATGTGCACATTTTACCATTTGGGTCAGATGTACTTTTCTAGGTATCAGATGATGACAAAGCAGAGACAGAGCAAGTACTAGCAATTGATTAACCACAAAACAGATGCCAGATAGCTTTCTGTACTCAGGTGTACACCATCCTTTATCACCCAAGGATGGTGTTAAAGTATTAAAGTATGCAGAAGCAAAATTTTCCTTTAAAAGTTATTTTACTATCATTACACAAGCAACTAAGACAGTATTGCGTTTATGCTTATTATGTTTATAAACATTTATGTTTACTAGTTGGGCAAGTGGCAAAGAAATCTGTCATTTTATGAGAATTATGAACTTACCACATGGAAATTAAGAAACTTGTCCACAATTATTTAATCATAGCTGAAATTAGAACCTTTGTTTTCCTGATTTCCAACCCTTTGGTCTTCATTTATACTATGAAAAAGTTTAATGTGTGTGTTTTCACTTTCTCATTTTGTAGAACTGGTAATAAAACTGAATTATTCAAAGACCTTTCTGATTTCCCTTTAATAAAAAGAGGAAGGATGAAATTAAAGACATTACTGACAAGATCCAATTACATTTGCAAGAAATTGAAAAATACTTAAAAAGCCGTCTGCAGAATATGTAACAGTATCAGGACAGGAGGTAATATAATGAGTAAACCATTTATTTTGCATTTGTTTTAGGTAGAAAAACAACTATAAAATGTAAATAAAAATCTAAGGATAGGATGGAAGTGGTTTGGGTTTTTGTTGTTTTCAGATATTCTTTTTCCTTGGAAGTAGACTACCTTGTTTTGGTAGTTTTTTGGCAGTGTTTTGCTTATTAATTTTAGTTTCAGTAAAATCATACATTCTGTTTTTACGTGTGTTTTAATGTCACTGTTAAAATTATTTTATAGAAACCCTTGAATAATAACTTGCAGAATTTATTCCCCAAGTCCAGGAGAAAGAAGTTAGTCTTTGATCTCTGTCTTACAGACTGTGGGCCATTACAGAGCTGATTACCCATGTTTCTTGGATCACAAAGTGAGGAAATGACAGGGCTTCATCGTGAATAGTTTAGGAGGATAGCTGCCACAAAGCAAAAAAACCAACCCCAAATAAGAATGAAACCTTTCAGTGCATGTTCCATAAGATAGTATGTTTGCGTTTCTGTGTGGCACCTGACACCACTGAATCAGAACAAAGAGGAATGCTTTGATTTGCTTCTGTGTTCCTCATCCTCTTCTGAATCCTGAGCCATGGTCTTTCTACTTCTTGTTTTTAACAAAATATAAAGATTCCAGCTGGGCTACTGTGAGGTACTACTTCGCTGTTATAATAGCAGATTAATGAATATATGACTGTTTTGTGTGGGATGTGCCTTTTAATATACATTTTAAAATTAGATGTTGTTGACGGGGGACACTACAGAGATAATACAAGGGTAAGGCTCTTGCTTTGCACACAACCAACCTGGGCTCAATCTCCAACACCCCGTATGGTCCTCCTAGCCCACCAGAAATGATTTCAGAGTGCAGAGCTTGAGAAACCCCTGAGTGTTGCCAGTTGTGGTCCAACGTCCCCCCAGCCCCCAATAGACATTTTTCTAGTAGGAAAGAGCTTAATATTTTATATAAAAATATTTACATTGATTTATATATTTAGTAAAAAATTATTGAATGTATGAAGATTTGAAGTAATAAATTGCAGTAAATGTTAGTCACTATTTAAATGTTTATTAGATTTTCTGCCTTTTAGTAAACGATTGACTCAGCCTATTGTCTGGACTTGTATTAAGCTGTTATTTCTCAGTGCTTTTAACATAGAGCTTTTATAACAAGAACAATAATTTGCACAATATTTTTACTTGACTTTCATCCACCGCAGACAAATAGCAGATACTTAATTACTGCTCGTGTCTTCACTAAGTAAGCATGACCTTGCAAAACAACTAATCTATTGCCTTTAGTCTGGCAATTTTTTTTTTTTTTTTTTTTTTGCTGTTTGGGTGACACCCAGCAACGCTCAGGGGTTACTCCTGGCTCTGCACTCAAGAATTACTCCTGACGGTGCTTTGGGACCATATGGGATGCCAGGAATTGAACCCGGGTCGGCCATGTGCAAGGCAAATAAATGCCCTACCTGCTGGACTATCGCTTCAGTCCCATAGTCTGGCAATTTATGAATGATATAATAAAACTTGCTTACTTGCAATAACAAAAGTATATATATTAGAAAAGAGGCTTACTAGTATTACAATGTGGAAAGCAGACATTTAAATAAGGCAAAACTGGATTAGTAGAACATGAAAGTCCTAGAATAAGTCAAAACATCTCTTGCATCACCACCTAAGACACAAAGTCAGCAGCAACAGAGCAGAGAAATGGCTATGAGAAAGTTCTGAGCTTTCCGAATGTACATTAATATTCCATTTTAGTTTCATCTTTAGCAATTGAAGCCCTTAAGGAAAAGAATTCACTACTCATTCTTAGAATATTAGAAAATGATTTACAGAATTTTTCTTATTACAAGGCCAGTGACGAAAAGGGGGAAAATATCTGCTAGTTGATACAGTTCTGAAGCTTACACAGGCAGAGGACCAATGAAAGGTAAAGATGATACGCACCTATCTGAAGTAACCACAGTAGATTAACAACACGTCCACGTGGGTTTTCCTAACTCTTTCCATATCGGATTGGCTCTTGTATATGCTTCTGTGTGCTCCAAAAGCGTAGATCCTTGATCTTGCAGATTAAGCATCTGTGATCTAGAGATTTCCAAGGTGCCCAAAGAAGCCCATGACCACTAGCATTTTGTGATATGTCTAAGGTACTAATACGGTTTTAGCCAGCAGGCTGCAGTGTGACAGAAATTACTTAAGTAAATCAGTGTCTCTGGCTGACCAGTGACCCCACTATGGTAGTTATAGCTTCTTCAGAAGTGCGCTTCCCCCATTAGGCTGTAACTCCTGTGGGGGAGGGGGCTGTGACAGTTCATGGATCTGAGTTAGTCTTTATGAATCTGGGCTGCGGCCTTCCCAAATGTTAATCCAGAGTATGTCTGAAGTTTTTGTCTGCATAGCTCTTTTAACAGCTAACTGATTTAAGAAGATCAATCTGTCATTTCTCAGAACATTTTAATTTTTAATTTTGGTTTTGGGACTATACCTGGTGGTGCTCAGGGCTCACTCCTGGCTTTGTGCTGAGGAATCACTTCTGGCAGTGCTCAGGGAATTTATGTGGTGCTGGGGGGTCTAGTTGGGGTGAGCCTCTGTGGGATTACAGGCCTAGCTAGCTTGGGAGCTTTGCTGTTTTATCCACTCACAATTTCTTTCATTCATTCATTCATTCATTCATTCATTCATTTTTGCTTTTTGCGTCACACCTGGCAATGCTCAGGGGTTACTCCTAGCTCTACACTCAGGATTTACTCCTGGCGGCCCTTGGGGGACCATCTGGGATGGCGGGAATTGAACCCAGGTTGGCCGCTTGCAAGGCAAATGCCTTACCCGCTGTGCTATTGCTCCGGCCCCTCCACTCACAATTTAATCTATTTACATGTTCTTAAGCCAGGGTTCATACTAATGAGATCTCTCTTCTATGAAAACACTGATGGAGGGTGTGGCAGTTATAGAAGTCACTTTGAATCTGAATGACTAACTTCTGAATTATCATTATATATCTACTATGACTTCCGTTATCTAGATTGGGCACAGCTCCTCTTTAGACCTACTGGTCCCAGCGTGGGATGGTTAGAATTTACCAGGAGACTACCACACTGGCTATGTTGAGACTGTTATTTAAGATTATAGGAATGATCATGCTAGTTTGCCCACAAGCAGGCAAGTGTGACCCTTTCACTATACAGAGAACAAGATACTCAGAATCACCCTGATAATAAATAAGAAGGGCTTTGTGGGTACCATCTAGATTACATGAAGCCCATGAAATAATAAATAAGGACTTTGTGGGTACCATATAGATTATATGAAGCCCATGAAATTAAGATGCATTACCAGCCCCCCAGTGTTTCAACATAAGAGATAATCTCCAAAGAGGGGATTAGTCCTTGACATAATCATTTGTTTAGACCCGTAGTAAGGTGTGGCACCAACCTACTACACTTCTACTCTCTAGAAGTTGTTTAGTTGATCTTTGCTGACAGGACCCTCCCTGAAGTTAGGATTACTTTTGTGTATATAAGGGGACTAAATTGAAGTACTGTATCCACTTTGGTGGGACTCTCTCTGGTGGGATCCTCTTTGGTAGGAGACTTGGGCCTTCGTGCATGGTCTGAGTTCTGACCAGAGCTAGGGGTCTTCCATTATACTGGATTGCGGTGGTAGAGCTTATACTACTAAAAGCCTTTTGGAACTGCGCCGGACTCGTGAGTTTTCATCTGTTCCTCAGTGGCCTCAGAGGTAGAAGAGAATTTCTGTCCTGATACTGTTGGGGTCCCCGTGGCCCCGACAAGCCTCATGCAAGGCAGGTCCCTTAACTCTTCTATTCTCTCTCCAGCCCTCACAGAACATTTAAAAATAATGTTTAAGGCAAATTTTAAGAGCAGTTTTAGATTTTTTTTTCTTCTTGAGTTAAACCTAGCAATGCTCAGGGCTTGCTCCTGGCTCTGCATTCAGGAATTACTCCTGGCAGTGTTTGGGGCCATATGGGATACTGGGGATCAAACCTGGGTTGGCTGCATGCAAGGCAAATGCTCTATCTGCTGCATTATTGCTCCTGCCCTTAGATTAGTTTTATTTTTATCTCTCTCATCAGTGATCATCATTTTGTCTTTTTTTTTCTCTAGAGTTATGTTTTATAGCCAGAGAGGGATGTTTTAATATCCTTCATCTTTTTAGCTAGATGTGGGAGATTTGGCATTGTATTAATTCTTCATTATATGAGGGGATATCATTAGCTCTAAAAAATTTGCTAAGGATGAAAATTTTTTAGCAGTCAAGCTAATGCTATTAATAGTGGGTATTTTAGTCTTCGGTGAGAAACCAAAGATATTTTATTGTTACTGTGCTAACATTTTGTTGCTAAGGATGTTAAATATTTGAAATGTTACAAAGCTTAGGAATACTAAAAATTCCTATAGTCATCTTAAAATTAGTAGTAGCCACAGTGCTTCCGGGTTTCATTATGTACAAATTAAATGGATTGGTTTGCTTAAATAAATATTGAATTTTATAGCAAGAGTATAGAAATATGAGCAAGAAGAAAATGTTATTTATTATAACTAGTGCTGAAAATGAGAGGTGTGGTAGAAGTTGATTTTCACTCGCTTCCTGATGATTTCAGACATGCTTGCTGGCAGATGGTACAGCTGGTGCTGAAAAGATACATTTGGTGCAGGTGAAAACTGAAGAAAACACTTGTGGGCAGAAATGCCCTTCATTGTTCATGATGTCCACGATTTCTTTATTTGTAGAATTTCAGAGGACTTAGATTCTTTGCGTGAAAATTATAGTAACACCTGGGGCCAGATAAGCAGTTTCAGGAGAAGGAGCTCAGTCTTTGTCCGAAGAAGCCAGAGGGTAGTCCCCCGCACAGTGTGGTCCCCAGCCACTGCCAGAAGCAGTCATTGAGCAAAAGCTGAAGTAGCCCTGAGTACCACCAGGTGTGGCCCCAGAACCACACACCCAAAATAATAAATCTTTTCCATTCAAATGTGTGTTGGATCCTATCTTGAATTGGCATAAATCTAATAATCTAATATTCTAAAATCACAAGTATTTGGGAACAGTTACTAGGTACCCGTGTTGTATTTGATATGCCAAAAACCAGTAACAATTATAGACCTCGTTCCCATGACCTGAAGGAATGGTTTGAGGCTCTTCATGTTCCTGGAGCGAGCAGATGCCCTTGAGTTACAGTAGCATGTGACAGGGTGTATGGAGATGTTACTGGTGCCCGCTTGAGCAAATCAATGAACAATGGGAGGACAAGTGATACAAGTGATACTAGGTAATAGAATTATTAAGACTAAGGAAGCCCTAACAAATGAAAGATGTAATTAATTAAAAAAAAATCACTTTTACTGTGTACATAGCAATATTTTAAGCATTGAATGTTCCAGGTATATTCTTTATTACAAATTTATTGATCGATACAAGTTGTATTGTACTTTATCCTAAGTATTGAAACCTTACTTAGTACTGTTTAGTTGCATAGACACTCAGAAACTCTACTAAGATCAATACTAGTTATACTTTTGATTATTGAGAATAATATTGAAGTAAGCAATTTGATACAGTTCTGAAGCATTAAAATATTAGAAGTAAAGACAATTTTACTGCATATAATCACTTAAAATCTAACTTTTCTTCATATTTATTTTAGTTTATGATTGAAATAAAGAATTCTGCTTTGTCTTGTATACCATCTGATTGGGTGAAAGTTGGAAGGTAGGTATAAAAATAGATTGTTTTTCCTTGTTGGTGTGAATTCTGATGCTTCCTAATATATTTGTGTTACTGGACTAATAATAGCCACATGTTTATATTAGAATCATGTCTTCCCTTTCAGTTTTTTATACATCTGAATCAGTGAATTGATCATTATTTTAGCTCATTATCATTGATTTTAAGACATTTTTCCCCAAAGGATATCTTATTTGTATTTGTTTTCTTACTTTATAAATTACTATTTCACTTTTATTTTTAAAAAGTTTTTATTATTCCACCATGCAATATACAATTAAAAAGATGTTCATGATTGGGTTTCATTCATACGTCATTCCAGCACCCATCCCTCCACCAGTGCCCTCCCCCCCCACCCAAACCCCCCCTCCCACTGTTTCACTTTTTATACTTTAAATACATGGGAAAAAAACAAAGGTGAGAGTCCTTCAACAAGATTAGTTGCTTAAACATCTTAATGAATGCTGTACCTGACATTCCATTTAATGCCTCACTGAGTTCACATAGTTTTACTTATGGCTTCCTATGGCACTGAGTTACGTTATTTATATTTCCTTTTTAGTTAGAGCAGGCTTGATATAAGCAAATGAATTAAGAACAGTATCAGGGGCCAGAGATAGTACAGCCTGTAGGGCATTTGCCTGGAACGCTGCTGACCTAGGGTTCAGTCCCTGGCACCGCATATCATCCCCTTAGCTCCACCAGGAATGATTCCTTAGTGCAGAACCAGGAGCACTCCTGAGCACGAGTGTGTCCCCCAGACAAAATAAAAACAAAATTAGAGAACTGCTCTGAGATTTGAGACTTTGCCTTTCCTCCTTGGGTAGACATTAGTCTCTAAGAGGGGACTTATTTAAAATGCTTTGTTATTGCAAGCCACAATGTGTAAAAAGAAGAAGAAGAGAGAGAGAGAGAGAGAGAGAGAGAGAGAGAGAGAGAGAGAGAGAGAGAGAGAGAGAGAGAGAGAGAGCAAAAGGCTTTCCATAGAGGCAGGCTCGGGGAGGGAGAGGGAATCAGGGGACATTGGTGGTGGGAAATGGGCACTGGTGGAGGGATGGGTGCTGGAACACTGACTGAAAACCAAACATGAACTCTTTGTAATTGTATATCTCACGGTGGTATAATAAAAAAAAAAAATGCTTTGTTAGCGGGGCCAGGTGCATAGCTCAGTTGTCGAGCTTGTTCTTCACGTCTGTCATGCCCTGCTTTTGAACCTGGAATGGGAAGGAAACATAAAGAAGGGGTCTTAGAGAAGTCTGTATATACTTCTGGTTAGCAGTATCCTTTGCAGAATGTTCATTGCTACTGTTAAGCGTGTATACAAAAGAGATAAAAATACTACATTTTCCTAAATTAGAGAAGAGAGTCTACTAATTTGTGATTGTATAAAAGAATTGTATTAAGAATAGAAGGAAATTTGAACATGATGTGTGAAAGATCATCAACTTAATACCTGAAATGGAGCACTGCTTATTGTCTGTTGTCCTTCACAAAGCATGTAAAGACACAGTCGCGGGTTTCTTTAGCTTTAAGATCTTTTTCCCCCTTTGCTCCCAAAAGCTATCTTGTAGATTTGTAAATTGTTAATCTTAGGGAATATTTCCTCTTTTTTCTAAGTATTCAATCTCTCCTTTTTCTTTTGTAGTGAATAGAACTCTGCTTATGAGGAGAAATTACTAAAAGTCTTAGTTTTTCTAGAACTGTAGTGGAATGTTTCACTAACCGAGGCTTTACAGAACAGAGAGGCTTTGTTTGTGTAGAAATCTAGGTGATAGTTTAAAAGTAACAAATGAGGCATAAGTCAGTGTTGGCGTCTTTTGAACATTCATTGATATAAACTGAATCGAATTAAATAAAGTGGTTTTGTAAGATGCACTGTAGTTTTATATATTTTTTTATTTGACCTTCAGAACCAAGTAACAAGAATAGAGTGAGAAATTAGTCTGATTACAAATGGGGAAGAACTGCTCTGGGCCCAGTCCCTTGCCAAATTAAAGATAATTGTATCAGAATATTGTCTTATCACCCTGCCCATCACTCAGCTCTGATGTATTCCTCTTCAAGGCCTTCTAAAAATAATATATGCAGTGGTAACATCTACCACCACCACTGAAAAGCTCTTAACTGAACGCTAAATGACAGAAGTACTCCACCATTCACTATCTGAAGCCAGTTTATTATTAGATATTCCCAAAAGTGCACAAGAAGTACTAGTATTGCTTTTATTATTATTTAATTATTATTATTATTGTTATTATTATTATTATTAAATTTGCAGGTAAATTTCATGATTTTGTCTTTTCTGACAGCTGCATAGTATTCCATTTTTCTGCATAGTATTCCATGGTTTCTTTAGTCAGTTTTCTGTTCTTGGGCACTTAGGTTGTTTCCAGATTCTAGCTATCGTGAATAGTGCTGCAATGAATATCAAGTGCAGATAGTGTTTCTTCTGTGTGTCTTTTGGGTTTCTAAGGTATATTCCCAAAGACTCACAGACATGGGACAGAGCTGCTACTGGCTCTCCCTGTGCCCAGCCGCTCACGAGGTGCCCAGGAGGGATGGTGGGTTCTAGCCCTGGCCCGCCACCCCAGCAGAGCCTTGCAACAAGCCAGATGACCCCCCTACTCCATGAGGGGCCTCCATTTTCCACATCCGACTTCCCTCTCGTCAGAACTCTACCCAGCAGACCAGCCTATTAAAGCCCGGCTAATCAATAAATGCTGGATTTAGAGATGACTATAAGAGTATGCTACCCGCAGGCAGAGCCTGGCAAGCCTCCCATGTCGTATTTGATATGCCAAATACCAGTAACGATTATAGACCTCATTCCCATGATCTGATGGAATGGTTTGAGGCTCTTTATGTTCCTGGAGCAAGCAGGTGCCCTTGGGCTCTACTAGCATGAGACAGGACATATGGAGATGTTACTGGTGCCCGCTCGAGCAAATCGATGATGATCGGGAAGACAGTGATACAGTGATACAGTGATTATTATTATTATTATTTTGGTTTAGGGGGCCACACAGCAGTGCTTGCAACTTACTCCTGGCTCTGCACTCAAATTATTCCTAGCGGGCTCTGGGGACTATATGGGATGCCAGGGATTAAACCCGTGTTTGCTGCATACAAGGCAAGTACCCTACCTGCTGCACTATCTTCCAGCCCTTCTTGTGGATAATATTCTTATGCCCATTTTGTGAGAGTGAGTTTTAGAGAAAATTACAAAGCTAGAGTTTTGCCCAAGGTTACATAACTGGCATGTAATGGCCAAGTGGCCTTGGCCAGGACTCTGTGATTCGGGCCCCAGGCATCCCACACTGTACTCTGCACTTTCCTCATGAAGATTATATACAGTCCAGAAGAGGAGCGGGTGGTGTTTCTGCCCGTCTGGAGTCATTGCGACTATGCAGTTAATCATAATGCTTCTGCCCATCTGAAATCATTGTGAATATGCAGTTAATCATGAAGAACTCTTCCTTGTTACCTTGTGTAGTAATGCATTGCTATTCTTTGTAGTTTTTTCCTGGCTTTGGGGGAAAAAAATGCCGAGGAAAAGCATTCGCACCGCCCGCCTGTCCTTCGCCAACTATAAGACCAAGATGACTGCCCTCCGACGCCCTGATGGATCTATCACATCTTCCAGAAAGGCAATGGAGAAGATTATCCAGGACTTCTACTCAAATCTCTTTGATAGCCACACCCACCTGCCCACATACCAAATTCCACAGGATGGATATATTATTCCCAACGTTCTCCCTTCTGAAATCCGACATGCCATCTCGTCGGTAAAGAAGGGAATAGCACCAGGCCCAGACAAAGTCAGACCCGAACACCTGAAGAATCTGCCGTCAGTACTCATCAATACACTAGCTCGGCTCTTCACACGCTACCTGTCCGAATGCAAGGTGCCCTCCCAATGGAAAACCAGCAGGACAGTTCTACTGTTCAAGAAGGGAGACATTCACGACATGGGCAACTATTGCCCCATCTGACTGTTGTCTGCCATCTATAAGCTGTTTACACGAGTCATCCTGAACAGGATTAGCAGAATACTAGATGAAGGACAACCATGCGAGCAAGCAGGCTTCGGAAAGGATTCAGCACAATCGACCATATCCACACGGTAACCAAGCTCATTGAGGCTTGTAGGGAGTACAAGATGCCGCTCTGTCTCACGTTCATTGATTTACAGAAAGCCTTTGATTCTGTGGAGACTGAAGCAGTCATCGAAGCCCTAGCCAAACAGGGTGTTCAAACCCAATACATCAAGATCCTTCGTGAGCTGTATTACGGATTCACCACCAGGATCTCACCATTCTACAAAGAAATGATCATTAATGTGAAAAGAGGGGTTCGACAGGGTGGTACCATTTCACCAAAACTCTTCAGTGCCACCCTCGAGAACATCATGCGACAATTAGAATGGGAAGGAATGGGAGTGAAGATAGATGGTCGGCAACTCCACCACCTCCGCTTCACTGATGACATTGTTCTAATAACACCAAACATTAGCCAAGCGGCACAAATGCTGGCTGACTTAGACCGAGAATGTGGAAAGATAGGTCTACAGCTGAATCTAAAGAAAACCATGTTTATGAAGAATGAACTAGTTCCAGAGGCCCCATTCACTCTCAATGGAACAAACATCTCTGAATGCAGCAGTTATGTGTACCTAGGTCGAGAAATCAACATGATGAACGACCTAAAACCTGAGCTGCGCAGGAGGAAGAGAGCGGCATGGATTGCCTTCAAAGGCATCGAAGAAATAGCTAAAAGGACAAAGAGCCTCCGGCTCCGGGCACATCTCTTTGACTGCACTGTTCTCCTTGCATTAACATACGCCTCAGAGACCTGGGCCCTATGAAAGCAGGATGAGAATGCTATTCGGGTCTCCCAGAGAGGAATCGAATGAGCTATGCTTGGAATATCACGCCTCACTCAAGCGAGAGAAGGAATCAGAGTTCTGACCTCCGTCGCTATTCCAGAATCAGGGATGCTGTCTCGTTTGCCAAGGCATTGAAAATCAGATGGGCTGGACATTTAATGCGATTTGGAGACAACCGCTGTACTAGAGCCATTACTGACTGGATCCCACTGGATGTCAAAAGATCACGTGGCCGCCCACCTACAAGATGGTCAGAGTTCCTTGTCAAGACCCTGAAGGAACGGTTTGAGGCTCTTCATATTCCTGAATCAACCGATGCCATTGGGCTACATTGGCACGTGATAGGGTCCAATGGAAATGTTACTGGCGCCCGCTCGAGCAAATCGATGAATAACGGGATTTAAGTGATCAAGTGATTCTTTGTAGTGCTTTATAATTTTCTTTTTTCACTAAAATACTTCACACAGAATAGTCTGAAAAA
>JAJIBD010003794.1:0-15561 GCA_021461705.1 Cryptotis parvus | reverse complement strand
ATTCTGGAATAGCGATGGAGGTCAGAACTCCGGATTCCTTCTCTTATTTGAGTGAGGCGTGATATTCCAAGCATAGTTCTTTCGATTCCTCTCTGGGAGACCCGAATAGCATTCTCATCCTGCTTTCATAGGGCTCAGGTCTCTGAGGCGTATGTTAATGCAGGGAGTACGGTGGAGTCAAAGAGGTGTGCCCGGAGCTGGAAGTTCTTTGTCCTTTTAGCTATTTCTTCGATGCCTTTGAAAGCATTCCATGCCGCTCTCTTCCTCCTGCGCAGCTCAGGTTTTAGGTCGTTCATCATGTTGATTTCTCGACCTAGGTACACATAATTGCTGCATTCAGAGATGTTTGTTCCATTAAAGTGAATGGGGCCTCTGGAACTAGTTCATTTTTCATAAACATGGTTTTTCTTTAGATTCAGCTGTAGACCTCTTTCCACATTCTCAGTCAAAGTCAGCCAGCATTTGTGCCGCTTGGCTAATGTTTGGTGTTATTAGAACGATGTCATCAGCGAAGCAGAGGTGGTATAGTTGCTGACCATCTATCTTCACTCCCATTTCTTCCCATTCTAATTGTCGCATGATGTTCTTGAAGGTGGCGCAGAAGAGTTTTGGTGAAATGGTATCACCCTGTGGAACCCCTCTTTTCACATTAATGATCACTTCTTTGTAGAATGGTGACATCCTGGTGGTGAATCCTTAATACAGCTCATGAAGGATCTTGATGTATTGGGTTTGAACACCCTGTTTGACTAGGGCTTCGATGACCACTTCAGTCACCACAGAATCAAAGGCTTTCTGTAAATCAATGAACGTGTGAGACAGTGCGGCATATTGTACTCCCTACAAACCTCAGTGAGCTCGGTTACTGTGTGGATATGGTCGATTATGTTGAATCCTTTCCGGAAGCCTGCTTTCTCGCATGGTTGTCCTTCATCTAGTGTTCTCTTATTCTGTTCAGGATGACTCGTGTAAACAGCTTGTAGATGATCAACAGGCAGATGGGGCGATAGTTGCCTAAGTCGTGAATGTCTCCCTTCTTGAACAGTAGAACTGTCCTGCTGGTTTTCCATTGGGAGGGCACCTTGCATTCAGACAGGTAGCCTGTGAAGAGCCGAGCTAGTGTATTGATGAGTACCGACGGCAGATTCTTCAGGTGTTCGGGTCTGACTTTATCTGGGCCTGGTGCTGTTCCCTTCTTTACTGATGAGATGGCATGTCGAATTTCAGAAGGGAGAATGTTGGGAATGACATATTCATCCTGTGAATTTGGTATGTGGGCAGGTGGATGTTGCTATCAAAGAGATTCGAGTAGAAGTCCTGGATAATCTTCTCCATTGCCTTTCTGGAAGATGTGATAGATCCATCAGGGCGTCTAAGGGCAGTCATCTTGGTCTTATAGTTGGCGAATCACAGGCTGGCGGTGCAAATGCTTTTCCCGGCTTCTGCTGCATCTTCCAGTATTTCTGCTCTTCTGTCTTTGAGGTCTTCTTTTATCGCTTCTCTGCACCGTTTAGCAAGCTGGACGTTAGCATTTGGTCACCAGAGGCTCGCGCCTTGCCACGTTGGCGAATGAGCTCAAGAGTTTCTGAATACAAAAGTCCTTTTGTGTCTTTCTTTCTCTCAGCGTTCTTCGCACAATCATGGAGGTGCTGAACCAGTTGGTTGTATTCTTCATTGATGTCGTCAATGATGGTATCTTCCCATGTTGCTGCAATGGTGCCAAAGAGTTCCAAGTTGGTGGTAGTTCTGGGGAGTTCTCTTCTTAAACTTTGCAGCCTTTTCTCCCCGTTATGGGAAGTAGAATTTTTTCACGAAGGAGACGGTGGTTGGGTCCCTGTTTGGAATTTAGGGACTACAGCAACATCGGTCAGACAAAACCGTCAATTGAAGATGATGTGGTCAATTTCATTGTGGAACTGTCCGCCAGGAGATTCCCATGTCCAACGTTTCGCTTCAGCCTTCTGGAACTGTGAGTTCCCATGAATGGTCTTGGTGGACATGATGAACTCAGATAATCTCTCACCCTGTTCATTCCATTCTAGGCTATGGGTCCCGATGTGGGAGTTCTTCAGCTGATCTTCTTGGTCCTATCTTGGCATTAAAATCACCGACTATGATCTTGTAGAAGGTGTGATCTTTTTTATAGAACTCCTCCAATTCCATGTAGAATTTCTCAATTTCATCTTCTTTGTATGTGGATGTTGGTGCGTAGACAATGAAGATAGAAATTGCTGGCAGTGGGCCACATCTCTTCAAGTGTAATCGTCCTATTCAGTTTGTTAGGCATTCAAATGAATCAATGTTGACAGCCATTTTATTTATTTATTTATTTGTTTATTTATTTGTTTGTTTATTTATTTATTTATTGCTTTTTTGCATCAGAGCTGGCAATACTCAGGGGGTTACTCCAGGCTCTGCACTCAGGAATTACTCCTGGCAGTGCTAAGCGGACCATATGGGATGCCAGGGATCGAACCCTGGTTGGCCACGTGCAAGTCAAACACCCTACCTGCTGGACTATCAGTCTGGCACCCACATTCTATCACTATCACTATCCTCCCCGTTGATCATGTATTTGCTAGAGTGGGCACCAGTAATATCTCCATATGTCCTGTCTCATGCTAGTAGAGCTAAGGGCATCTATTCGGTCCAGGAACATAAAGAGCCTCAAACCATTATATTAGGTCATGGGAATGAACTAATGTAATTGTTACTGGTATTTGGCATACAAATAAAACAGGGCAGTTTGCCAGACTTGCCATGCAGGTGGCACCCATATTACATTTTTAAAAAATTTCATTTATTTATTTATTTATTTTAAAATTAAACATTTTATTATACTACCGTGAGATATACAATTACAACATTGTTCATGTTTGGAGTTGTCGGTCACATAGTGTTCCAGCACCCGCCCTCCACCAGTGCCCGTTTCCCATCACCAATGTTCCCAATGTCCTCCCCCTCCCATAGCCTGCCTAAATGGCAGGTTCTTTATCTCTTTTCTCTCTTCCTCCCTCTGTCTTCCTTCCTTCTCCTACACATTGTGGGTTGCACTACATACACTTGGAAGCCATCATGTGCATTTTTACCTGTATTTAATGCTCAGTTTTGTGTTGGTATCAGCCCTTTTGACATTTATTCACACATGTTCCTCTCTCTGTCTTACCTAACCTCTGACTCCCTCATGTTTGTGGTAATTTCCACTTTTGGTAAGACCACCTGATATATTTATGTCATGCAAATAAATGCAGTCATTCTGTGTCTCTCTCTTTCCTTCTGACTAATTTCACTCAACATGATCCTTTCCATGTCCATCCATTTATAGGCAAAATTCATAACTTCATTTTTTAAAATAGTTGCATAGTATTCCATTGTGTAGATGTACCACAGTTGCTTTTATCCAGTCATCAGTTCTCGGGAATCCTGGTTGTTCCAGGTTCTGGCTATTGTGAATAGTGCTGCTATTAAAATAAAAGTGTGGATTGTGTTTCCACTCTGTGTTTTTTGGCTTCCCAGGGTATATTCCCAGGAGTGGTATGGCCTGGTCAAAAGGGAGATCAATTTCTAGTCTTTGGAGGAATGTCCATATTGTTTTCCGGAAAGGCTGTGCAAGTCGACATTCTCACCAACAATGTATGATAGTCCCCTTTTCCCCTCATCCACGCCAGCATTTGTTGCTTTTACCCTTTTGAATATGGGTCAGTCTCTGTGGTGTGAGGTGATATCTCATTGTTGTTTTGATTTGCATCTCTCTGATGATTAGTGATGATGAGCATTTTTATATGCCTTTTGCCATTCAAATTTCTTCCTTGTCAAAGTTTCTGTTCATCTCTTCTCCCCATTTTTTATGGGGTTTGCTGCTTTCTTCTTATATAGCTGCACCAGTGCCTGATATATCCTGGATATTAACCCCTTATCAATTGGGTATTGGGTGAATATTCTTTCCAATTCTGTGGACTGTCTTTGTGTCTTGGTCACTGTTTCTTTTGAGGTGTAGAAGCTCTTTAGTTTCATGTAGTCCCATATGTTTATCTTTTCTTCTAGTTGCTTTGTTAATGGTGTTTCACCTTTGAAGATGTCTTTAGCTTCAATGTAGTGTGTTGAGGGTTTTTCCTATATTTTCTTCAGTGTACTTTATCTATTCAAGTCTCATATTGAGATCTTTAATCCATTTTGATCTGATTTTTGTGGAAGGTGTTAGACACAGGTCCAAATTCATTTTTTACATGTCGCTGTTTAGTTTTCCCAGCACCACTTATTGAAAAGGCTTTCCTTACTCCAGTTTGGACTCTTTGGACCTTTATCAAAGATTAACCGATCATGTCTTTGAGCGTGGGTGTCAGGATACTCAACTTTATCCCATAGATCCACAGGTCTGTTTTTATTCCAGTACCACACTGTTTTAATTACTGCTGCTTTGTAGTACAGTTTGAGGTTGGGAAAGGTGATGCCTCCATATTCTTTTTCCCAAGGATTGCTCTAGCTATCCGTGGGGGTTTATTATGCCATGAGAATTTCAGGAGTGTTTGGTCAATTTTTTGAAGAATGAAATGGG
Organism: Cryptotis parvus; assembly: GCA_021461705.1. Lineage (NCBI taxonomy): Eukaryota > Metazoa > Chordata > Mammalia > Eulipotyphla > Soricidae > Cryptotis > Cryptotis parvus. Next base: position 11,006 of record JAJIBD010003794.1, on the reverse strand, counting down.
TATCCTTATAGGGACTGCTTCAATCTGTACAAGGCTCTAGGAGTATTACCATCTTGACAATGTTAATTCGCCCCATCCATGAGAAGGGAATGTGTTTCCATTTCCTCATGTCCTATTTTATTTCTTGAAGCAGTGTCTTGTAGTTCTCTTTGTATATTTCCTTTACACACTTGGTTAAGCTGATTCCTAGATATTTGATTTTCTGTGGTACAATTGTGAATGGAATCGATTTCTTAATATCTCTTTCTTCTCTTTTGTGATTTGTGTATAGGAAAGCCATCGACTTTTGGGTATTGATTTTGTGCCCTGCCACTCTACTATACATAGCTATTGTTTCTAAGAGATTTTGGGTCGAGAGTTTAGGGTTCTCTAAGTATAATATCATGTCATATGCAAATAATGATAGCTTGATTTCTTCCTTGCCTATCTGGATGCCCTTAAAGTCCTTTTCTTCTCTGATTGCTATGGCGAGTACTTCCAGTACTATATTGAATGAGAGAGAGAGCCACCTTGTTGTTTTCCTGATCTTAAGGGGAAGGCTTTCAATTTTTCCCCATTGAGAATGATACTCGCTGTGAGCTTTTGGTAGATGGCTTTGTCTGTCTTGAGGAAGCTTCCCTTAAATTCCCGTTTTCTGGAGGGTTTTAATCATGAATGGGCGCTGGATCTTGTCAAATGCTTTTTCTGCATACATTGATAGGATCATATGGTTTTTATTTTTCTCTTATTGATATGAGCGTATTATGATGATTGATTTGCGAATATTGAACCATCCTTGCATTCCCAGGATGAATAATACTTGTTCATGATGTATGATCTTTTTTTGAGTCTTTGGATTCTGTTTGCTAGTATTTTGTTGAAGATCTTAGCATCTGTGTTCATCAAGGAGATTGGTCGTAATTTTCCATCTTTGTATTGTTTCTCCCTGCTTTGGGTATCAGGGTGATATGCGCCTTGTAAAAGCTGTTTGGGAGTGTTTCTGTTTCTTCTATTTCCTGGAAGAGCTTGAAGAGGACTGGCAGTAGGTCCTCCTTAAAGGTTTGGTAGAATTCACCAGTGAACCCATCTGGACCTGGGCTTTTGTGTTTGGGCAGACTTTTAATTACTGTTTCAATTTCCCTGATGGTGATAGGCTTATTTAGGTATTGGAGGTCTTCTTGTTTCAATCGTGGGAGGTTATAGGACTTCAGGAATTTATCCATTTCTTTTAGGTTCTCATGTTTTGTGGCATACAGGTTCTCAAAATAACCTCTAATGATCTTTTGGATTTCTGTTTTTTCTGTTGTGATGTCACCATTTTAATTTCTGATTCTGTTTATTTGGGTTCTCTCTTTCCCTGTCCTTACAAGTCTTGCCAGTGGCTTGTCGATCTTGTTTAATTTTTTCAAAAAACTAGCTCTTGGTTTCATTAATCTTTCAGATTGTTTTTTTGGTTTCCAGCCCGTTGATTTCCTCCCTAAGTATTATTATTTCCTTCCTTCTGCCTGGGTTGGGCTTCTTTTGTTGGTCTTTTTCTAATATTTTCAGCTGTGAGGTCAGGTTATTTATGTGGGCCCTTTCTTTCTTTCCCTACGAATGCTTGCAGAGCTATGAACTTTCCTCTTAACACAGCTTTTGCTGTGTCCCACAAGTTCTGATAGTTGGTATCTTCATTGTCATTTGTTTCTAGGAATCTTTGGATTTCCTGTTTGATTTCTTCTATGGCCCACTTGTTGTTCAGTAGTGAGGTGTTCATTTTCCAGGTGTTTTGTTTGAATCCCTGCTTCTGTGTATGGTTAACTACTATTTTCAGTGCATCATGATCTGAAAAGATAGCTGACACAATTTCTATCTTTTTATTTTGTTGAGGTATGCTTTGTGGCTCAGTATATGGTCTATCTTGGAGAATGATACCATGTGCACTGGAAAAAATGTGTAATTAGCTTCTTTGGGATGAAAAGCCCTGTATATATCAACCAGCTCTCTTTCTTCTATTTCTTCCTTCAGGTCCAGTATTTCCCTGGTGAGTTTCAGTCTCGTATATCTATCCATAGTCGATAAGGCAGTGTTGAAGTCTCTGACTATTATTGTGCTACTGTTAATGTCTTATTTGAGGTCTATTAATAGTCATTTTAAGTATTTTGCTGGCCCCTCTTTTGGGAGCATATATGTTTAGTAGTGTGATTTCTTCCTGGTATACATACCCCTTAATTATTAAGAAATGGCCTTCATTGCCCCTTTTTTACCTTTTTCAGCCCGAAGTCTATATTGTGATGCGAGTATGGCCACATCCGCCTTTTTGGAGGAGTTGTTTGTGTGGAGAATGGTCTCCCAGCCTTTGACTTTGAGTCTGTGTTTGCTCTGGTTATTCAGATGTGTTTCTTGTAGGCAGCAGAATGTTGGATTCAGTTTTTTAATCCATTTTGCCACCCTGTGTATCTTAATTGGTGCAGTTAGACCGTTGACATTGATAGAGATTATTGTTATTGGATTCTGTGCTATCTTTCTGTTTAAACTTGTGGTTTTGGGTTGTCTTATTGTACAATAGACCCTTCAATCCTTCTTTTAAAGTTGGTTTTGAGTCTATGAATTTCCTGAGTTGTTTATCCATGAAGTTGTGTATCTTTCCTTCACATCTGAAAGTAAGTCTAGCTGGGTAAAGAATTCTTGGTGAAGTCTGCAGTTCTTTGAGTCTTTTCACAATATCCCACCATTGTTTTCGGGCTTGGAGTGTTTCATCTGAGAAGTCTGCTGTAAATCTCAGGGATGCTCCTTTGTATGTGATTTCCTTCTTTGATCTTGCTGCTTTCAGTATTCTGTCTCTGTCTATCATTTTTGTCATTTTAATAAGGATGTGTCTTGGAGTATTCTTATTGGGGTTTCTTTTTAGCTGGTATCCTTCGACCCTCCTGTATCTGGGAGTATGCTTTCTTCAGTTCAGGGAACTTCTAAGCGATTATGGCTTTCACAGATTCTTCTTCATCAGGGTTTTCTTCTTGCTCTTCTGGGACCCTAATGATGCATATGTTGTTCCTTTTGGCTTCATCCCGATTTTATCTGGCCGTCTGTTCATTGATTGTGAGTCTTTTCTCCATCTTCTGGTGTTGTCTACAGAATCTCTGAACCTCGTCTTGGAGAATACTAATTCTTTCTCCAGTAGCTGTTACTAATTCTTTCTCCAGTAGCATTGGAGGCTTTCCCCTTGTTTTTTCAATTCACTTACCTAATTTTTAATATCTGTCATTTCTGTTTGTACTTTGGTCTGAAAATTACTCAATTCTGCTCTCACATCCTCTTGTATTTTATTGACTTTGTATTCCATTGTTTCTTTGAGTTCCTTGTGCATCTTTAACGTTTCCTTCTGAAATTCTTTTCAGAGAGGTTATTGCTTGACTCATCTGTATTAGTGACTTCTGTATTAATGACTCATCTGTATTAATGACTCATCGTCATTGCTTGACTCATCTGTATTAGTGACTTCAATTGTAGAGCTTGAAGGAATTCTGCGTTGCTTTTACCATAATGACTATCTTAGGTTAAAATGTGTGTACTGGGTGACTAGTCAATAGAGTTAGTAGGTGCCTGAATTACTTTGCAGTTAGGGATGGATAGCAAAGAATGTAGGGCAAATGCTCAGTGGTTTCTCAGGTAGATAGATATTACTTCACGCAGATGCACTAGTGTCTGCACGGTTTTGAATTTCGGGATGTCGGTGGGTGGTTCCGGAGTCACGGGTTCGGAGTGGACGTAGTCTATGGAAGATCCGAAGAAGCAGGGTGTGGCTTGGTCGTCTTCTCAAAGTTCCAGCCCTATCCTGGAAAGGAATGCCTTGGGGACTGCCTGCCGTGGAAACGTACCTGGTGGGGAGAGCAGAGAGCTGCTGGGCTTCAGGGTGATGGCTTCAGGAGGTAGGTCCGAAGAAGCTGGGTGTGGCTTGGTCCCCTTCTCAAAGTTCCAGCCCTTTATCCTGGAAAGGAGTGCCTCGGGGACTGTCCGCAGCGGGAATGCACCTGGTGGGGAGAGCTGGGAGCTGCTGGGCGTAGGGGTGGATGGTGTCAGGAGGAAGGTCCAGAGAAGATGGGTGTGGCTTTGTCCCCTTCTCAAAGTTCCAGCCCCTTTATCCTGGAAAAGAGTGCCTCAGGGACTGCCAGCCGCTGGAACACACCTGGTGGGGAGAGCGGGGAGATGCTGAGTGTCGGGGCGGATGAAGTCAGGAGGAAGCGCATTCTTTAGTTTTATTACTTCTATTTGGATTATTTCTTTTACTGTTTCCATCAACAGTTCTTCAAATTTATTGATTTTTTTTGCTTGAATATCAATTTCAGATCACTGAACTGATTATTGTCCTATGATTATTGTCCTAAAGACTTCTTCAGGTGTAATTCAAAGATCTGATTTCACTGGTGATCCCTCTTATTTTTTTGTTGACTTCCACTGACATTTCTGTTTTTTTTCGTTTTCTTGTTGTCTTAGATGTTATGTTAACATTGACAAGGGCTGGGTTGGATTGGTGCAGTTCTTTGCTCAGAGGGAATTCTTGGCTTAGTGCTTGGAGTGATCAGGTATCTGGAAGGTCCTGAAGGTCCTGGGAATCTGTTTTCTCCCATGGCAGGTGTCATTTTTTGGGGAGGGGGTGTGGGAGGTTTAGAGTCGCACATAACAGTGCTCAGGATTAACTCCTGATGAGGCTCAGGGAGTTATGTGGGCTGTTGGGGTTTGAATCCAGATTGGCCATGTGCAAAGAAAGCACCAAATATATTGTACTATTTCTCTAGTGCTAGGTCTCATGTTTTAATGGTGTTATTAGAGTATAGTAACTGTGCTATCTGACCATTTGTTTTGAGGTTTTAGGGTAACTTCCCACACACAAAGTCTCTGGGAGCTACACTTGATCACTTGACATCCCGTTATTCATTGATTTGCTCCAGCAGGCGCCAGTAATGTTTCCATTTGTTCCTATCATGTGCCAGTGTAACCCCATGGCATCTGCTTGTTCCAGGAATACAAAGAGCCTCAAACCATTTGTTCAGGGTCTTGACAAAGAAGTCTGATCATCTTGTAGGTGGAAGGCCACGTGATCTTTTGACAGCCCGTGGGATCCAGTCAGTAATGGCTCTAGTGCAGTGGCCATCTCCAACCAGCCCATCTGATTTTTGATGCCTTGGCAAACGAGACAGCATCCCTGATTCTCGATCATCGACAGAGGTCAGAACTCAGGATTCCTTCTCTCACTTGAGTGAGGCATGTTATACCAAGCATAGCTCTTTTGATTCCTCTTTGGAAGACCTGAATAGCATTCTCATCCTGCTTTTGTAGGGCCAGGTCTCTGAGGCATATGTTAATGCAGGGAGAATAGTGGAGTCGAAGATATGTGCCTGGAGCCAGAGGTTCTTTGTCATTTTAGCTATTTATTCCATGCTCTTGAAGAAGTTCCATGTTGCTCTCTTCCTCCTCCACAGCTCAGGTTTTAGGTCATTCATCGTGTTGAGTTCTCGACCTAGGTGCACATAACTGCTGCATCCAGTAAAAACAATGGGAGTTACACTGGAGTTAAGAAATCCCATCTGAAATGGCACAGAGACCATTTTAAGCTTAATCTAGGGGTGTAGTTAAAAGTCTATACTCTTCCTGTATTAATTCAAAATGTCTAGAAATATTATTAAGATGTAAATGTCATATGATTGTATTGATTACCAATAGAGGAAAGGAGAAAGCAATATGTCCTTAGATGGAATTCCACCTTTGTCGTGGGGCTGATTCATAGCCACAAGGCAGGATGCTATCCCTGGGGTAGAGTCCCTAGTAGATTGTCTCCAGAAAGAAGGGGCTTTTCATCTGTTCATTATTTTAAGATTAAAGTTCAATCACCTTTTTGTAACCCCCAACCCCAGACCTTTTATGATGTTTCTATAACTAGCCAACCGCACTTGAATTAAACTGCCACTAATTACCAAGAAACCTGTGACCCCGATCCTTCACCCATCAGTCGAGGGGTGGTTGTTAGCCCTGAATGAGACACAAGATCCCACTGAACCCAATATTGTTGGGGACCCTGCAGTAGATCTTAATGATCTTTTTATTTTTTTTCTTTTTTGGGTCACACCTGGCAATGCTCAGGGGTTTCTCCTGGCTCTGCACTCAGAAATTACTCCTGGCAGTGCTCGGGGGACCATATGGGATGCCGGGATCGGACCCTGGCCGGCATGGGCAGGCCGCATGCAAGGCAAACACCCTACCTGCTGGACTATCGCTCTGGCCCCTGATCTTTTGATTTTTTCACTTATTTTTTGGGGGGTTTGTATTATTGGGGGTCTGTGCTTAGTGCTTACTTCTCACGTTGCACACAGGGATCACTCCTGGTGATGCTCAAGGGATAATGTGAGGTGTTGGGGATAGAACTATGGCACTATGGTTGACCATATGTAAGGCAAGTACTCTCCCCACTATGCCATTTTTTTGGCTCTTATTTTTTGCATTTCTGAATTGTCTTATAATATCTCATCTTTCATCACTGATGTGATTTATTTGGGTATTATCCATCTATCTTTTTTCATGAGGTGTTTTTCCATATTTTTTATTTACCTGTAGTTTTATTTTATTTTTTAAAAATATTATTATACCACCATTAGATATATAATTAAAAGATGTTCATGCTTGAATTTTGGTTCTACAGTGTTCCAACACCCATCCCTCCACCCCTGCCCATCTCCCATCACCAATGTCCAACCTCCCTCCCCCTTCCTCCAGTCTGCCTCCATATAGGTTATTCTTTATCTCCTTTCTCTCTTTCTCTCTCTCTCCTTCTCGCTTCCCTTTCTTACACATTGTAGATTGTAATATATTCTAGAACATGATTGGTTCCGCTAGTTTGATGTACTGGGTCCAGACCAAGAAAATGGAGGCTATTATGGTGAGCAAGTCTCATCCAGCTGCTTCCAAGGCCCTACAGAGGTGATGGGCCCACTCTCAAAACCCATTTTGCCTCCTGGGAGCCTCATGGTCAGCTGAGCTAGGGGAGAGCTGGATGGCATCTCCCCCCTGTGCTTCTGAGTCTCTGCATTATGGCCCAGAGCCCTGAGTTAATTTGTGGGTGGGGCCACCAGGCCTCTTAGATAGGTCAGAGAGGGGAATGGGAACCCCAGCTCCATCTCCGGTGACTTCCGGCTCTGAGAGCCGCCTACCTGGGCTCGAACTCAGCTGCTCTGAGCAGGTCTTGAGATCAGCATCTTTCTTGTGTGGGTTCTGATGAGCTGTGGGGTTCAGACCACGAATATGGCAGCTATTATGGTGAGTGAGTCTCATCCAGCTGATTCCGAGGCCCTACAGAGGTGATGGGCCCACTCCCAAAACCCATCTTGCCTTCTGGGAGCCTCATGGTCAGCTGAACTAGGGGAGAGCTGGTTGGCAGCTCTCCCCCATATTTCTAAGTCTCTGCATCATGGTCGAGAGCCCTGAGGCCAGTTCATGGGAGGCCACCAGGCCTCCGAAGGGATCAGAGAGAAGGGGTACTCTAGCTCCATCTCCAGGAATACCCGGTGACTTCTGCCTCTGAGAGCTGCCTACCTGGGCTCGAACTCGGCTGCTTTTGAACTGGTCTTGAGATCAGCATCTCTCTAGCATGGGTTCTGATATGCTGTGGGGTCTGGACCATGATAATGGCGGCTATTATGGTGAGGGAGTCTCAGCCAGCTGATTCCGAGGCCCTACAGAAGTGATGGGACCACTCCCAAAACCCATCTTGCCTCCTGGGAGCCTCATGGTCAGCTGAGCTAGGGGAGAGCCAGATGGCAGTTGAGTGTCTCTGAGTCTCTCATCTTTCTCTCTATCTCTATTTCTGCCTCTGTATTTCTCTCTTCTCCTACACCTAGTGACTTGCATTATGGTTTATGATGCAATTATCTATGTTTATATTCAGTAGTGAGTTCTAGTGTGACACTATAGCTCCTCATTCCCCATCAGCTTCCCCAGTTTGTTACAACTACTGCCACGCCACAACGACACACGACACAACGGTGTCGCCCATGCAGCACCTGGCTGCCAAGGCCTGAGCTGGTCTCAGGTTCTTGTTAAGGAAAGGTTCGTGGCCTTGGGGCCTTTGCCTTCCATCATTAGCGGGAAGGGAGGATTCGTGACCTATGGGTCGATGCCTCCGGCCACCCCCTTTTGATGGGAATGCAGTGACATTTAGCCTCCTAAGACCTCCTGTGTGGAAAGAATTGGGCCTGTTAAAGTCAACACTTTCTAGTACATAATCTTAACAATCTTACAATAATAAATTCTGCATGGAAGTTTCTATTTAGGAGTAGGTTAAGTTAATCTATAATAGGTGCATAGAGCTAGTAAGTGATTCTATGGAAATCAAGATTAAAGAAATTATGCACCTTACTTGAGGCAAATATGGAAAAATGCAAAAACAAAACACGTCAGAAAAACAGGTGCAGGCAAAAGGTGGTCATATGTGGTGAACACGATAAACTCCTTTTGATGTTGAAAATGCCTCCTTTGCTAGAAAGTAACTGGTGTAATCTTGCACCTGTGCATTTGTTAAGCATAAAAAGAGAAGCTTTGCCCTCAATAAATCGCAGCAGTATTCAACCTCTCTTGTGTTGGAGTCTGTCTTTCATCACCGTACCTGCTTCTCCTGTGAACCTCAGCCGTCCCCCTCAGCCTGGTGATCTCCTATAGAGCCTGTCTGCGGCAAACTACAATGATCATTATGGTGTACAGATCCTGGGCAGGACCTGGTCCTAGCCTACTTTGTTATCTAAGCCTCTTGCATGACTGCACACTGTCACAGCTGTGCATCTGGTCTGTCCCTTGTCCAGTTCATCTGGTTTTGGAGGCTTCGAGCCCATAGCCATGCCCACCGGCATGGAGAGGGAGGAGCCCAAATCCCTGCTCCAATTCTGGCCAGCATGGCTTCCCCTACATTACTGCTTTACCCTAGGAGCTACGTTGGTCTCGGCCAGGGGACTAGCTGAATCCTCAGAGACTCCATGGGCTGCTCCACGTGGGCCGGGCAGTGCAGCTGTGCATCTGGTTTGTCCCTTATTCAGTTCATCTCTGTGTTACTGTTTTTGGCATATTGAATACATCACGGGTAGCTTGCCAGGCTCTGCCATGACTCTGGGTTCATCCCAGGGGGCCCAGTCTTTTCCTATGTCAGACCATCAACCATCCAGGGCCCACAGGGCAGAACCCCTGGGGTGTAGACAAGCTTATTTCCTGTGTGCCACCTGCCAACACAGCTGGACACCACAGCCACACCTGCAACACCGTGAGGGGCAGGTGGCCCCCATCTGGCTTTTTTTTAAAAAACAGCTCCTGGTTTCATTAACACTAGAAGTTATTTTCTTGATAACAATTTTATTATTTATGTATTTATCTATGTTATTCAATTATTCTCTAATTTATTGTCTCTTTATTTCTTACTTTGAGATTAATTCATTTTTATTTTTACCTAGTTTCTCAAGATGAGTTTTTAGGTAATTAATAAAAGTTTTTTTTATTATGTAACCCAGCATTGCTATGTCTTCCTCTTTGGTACTGCTTTTTATGTGTTCCATAGCTTCTAACAGTTTGTGTTTTCATTTAATTTATTTCAAGAACTATTTTAATTTCATCTTTTTTTTCTGAGAAAAAAAGACACCAGCAGTTTCATTTTATAATTTCAGTTTTCCTCTACATTTTTCCTCTACATTTCATTAGCAAGAACTTTTTGTGGAAGTCACTGCTTAGTCAATAGCTTTTTACTGACATTGCAAAATGTCCAGAAAAAAAAAGTGATGGTTTGATTTTAGCTCTCAGCAGCACGCTCCTCAGCTCTCAGGAAACTTGCATTCTTCTGGGCTTCCTGATCTTTCTTCTGGGGAAGAGACATTTTGGGGCGGTTTCACCTCTTCTTTTTAATGGTTCTCTCCTAGAGTTTAACTTCTCTCATAAACAGGGTCGGCCCTTATATCCACATGGACTTTCTTGTACATCTACTCCATTATGTCTGGAGTTATATTGCTCTTTATGTATCAAGAAAACTGTTTTTTGTAGGCATCTTCATCTTCCATTGTATGCCTATCCCTATACTCTTATTTCCATTAGCTTGCATATTATTTGATCTGAAATAAGTATGACTTTCCCTATATTTTTAGTCTGATATTGTCCTGTATTATTGTTTCTAAATTTTGACTTTGAACATGTACTTATTGTGAGAGTTTATGTGTCTATTGTAAGTAACAAAACATTGGATTTTGTCTCCTACCCATTCAACCAGTCCTGTGAAACTTTTAGAGAAATAAGTGCATTGATATTTAGAGAAATTAATTATATGAAGAAATTTCTTTGTGTATTTATGAAGAAATGTGCTTATGCTGTTTGATCCTTTATTTGTATGTGAGGCCATTTAATATTGTGAATTCATTTAGATGTTATAAATGTTCTCACCTTATCTTTATCTGAGAATGTTTTATTTCTTCCTCAATTCTGAGTGAAAACCTTGTTTGGAAAGTTTTAGCTGGAGGCTCTTTGCTTTACTGCTTTGTGTACATCACTCCATTCTTTTTCTTGCCAGTAGAATTTCATTAAATTTACTGCTTAATCTTTTGATTCCAATATGTCTTGGTGTTGTTCTATTTGGGTTTACTTTGATTGGCAAACTTTGGGCACTTACATTAATGCTCCCATAGCCATCTTCAGATTGAGGAAATATTTTTAATTTAATATTTTTATTATACCACTAAGAGATATACATTTACAAAGATGTTCATATTTGGGTTACGATCATACAGTGTTCCAGCACCCATCCCACCACCAGTGACCATTTCCCACCACCAATGTCCCCAATTCCCTTCCCCCTCCCCTAGCCTGCCTCTATGGCAAAGTTTATTATCTCTTTCTCTTTCAATCTCTCTCTTTCTCTCTTCCTTCTCTTACACATTGTGGATTGCAATACATACATTTAGAGGTTATCATGTGTATCTTTTTGCCTGTGTTAATGCTCAGTTCTAGGTTGGTATTAGCACTTTCAACAATTA
>JAJIBD010003793.1:0-35449 GCA_021461705.1 Cryptotis parvus | reverse complement strand
TATTTATTTGGGTCCCTCTTTCCTTTTCTTACAAGTCTTGCGCGGTTTGTCAATCTTGTTTATTTTTCAAAAGAACCATCTTTTGCTTCATTGATCTTCTTGTTTTGTTTTTTGACATTCCATCTCATTGATTTCGCTCTAAGTTTTATTATTTCTTTCTTTCTGCTTGGGTTGGGCTCCCTTTGTTGATCACTCTCTAAGATCTTAAGTTGTGAAGGACTGTTTATGATGGCCTTTTCTTCTTTCTGATGAATGCTTGAAGAGTTATGAACTCTGCCTCTTAACACTGCTTTGCTGTATCCTACAAGTTCTGGTACCTTGTGTCTTCAGTCTCATTTGTTTGGAATCTTGGGATTTCTCTCTGATTTCTTTATGACTTGCTGGTTGCACAGCTGTGAGCTGTTTAGTTTGCAGGTACTTGGTATTGGTCTCCGTTTTTGTGTACAATTAACTTCTATTTTCAGTGCCTCATGGTCTGAAAATAGTTGGCACAATTTCTATCTTCTTGATTTTATGGAGGTATGATTTGTGGCTCAGCATGTGATCTCTTTGGGAGTATGTTCTTTGTGCACTGGAGTAGAAAGTGTATTCAGCTTTTGGGGATGAAATGCCCTGTATATGTCTACCAGCCCTCTTTCTTCCATCTCTCTTTTAATGGCCAGTATTTCCGGTAAGTTTCAATCTTGTTGATCTATCCAGGTCTGATAGAGCAGTGCTGGAAGTCTCCAACTACAATTGTGTTGCTGTCAATGTCTTCTTGAAGTCTCACCCCAGCCTTTGGATGGGTTGTTTGAATGAAGGATTGTTTTCCAGCCTTTATTTTGAGCCTGTCTTTGCTCGATTGTTCAGGTCTGTTTCTTGCAGGCAGCAGATTGTTGGATTCAATTTTTTGATCCATTGTGCCACTTTGTGTCTCTTAACTGGTGCATTTAGACCACTGGACATTGAGAGATTATTGTCGTGGGATTTTGAGCCATCTTCTGTATAGGCTGGTTGTTCTTTGGGTTATGCCCTGTCTTATAGCAGATCTTTCAGTCCCTTTTTGGCTGGCTTTGATTTTACAAAGTCCTAAGCTGTTGTTTTTCCAAGAAGTTGTATATCTGTCCTTCAAATCTGAGCGAGAGCTTAGCCGGATAAAAATCTTGCTGAGGCTTCATTTCATTAAGTTTTTTACTATATCCTGGCCATTGCCTTCGGCTTGGAGGGTGTCTTCTGAGAAGTATGCTGGAAAGTCGAATGGATGCTCCTTTGTATACAATTTCCGTCTTTGATCTTGCTGCCGGAAGAATTTGTCTCTGTCTATGGCATCCATTACTTTGACTAGGATGTGTCTTGGGGTCTTTCTATTGGGGTCTCTTCTTGCTGGTATGCGCCGGGCTTGGATCTGGATGCCTTCGCCCTTAACCCGGGAACTTTTCAGCCAGGATGTTTTTAACTTTTAATTTGGGGTTACTTTCTGTCCCTCTGGGACTCCTATGATCTTATGTTGTCCTGCCTGGCTTCATCCCATTGTTCTCTGCCTGCTGCTGATCCATTATCCGTCTTATGTAGATCTCTGAGTGCTTTCTGTAGCTCATCTTCAGTCTCACTGATTCTCTTCCGCTGTTGTCATCCTACCGTTCAGAGCCCGATTGTGTTTTTTATTTGTCTACTGAGTTTTTAAGCGATGATATTTCGCTTGCATGGTTCTCATTTCTGCCTCATTTCCTCCCGTAGTTTATTGACAGCCCTTTCAACTGCTTCGCTTTATGTTCACCTGTATTTTATTGGACATCTGCTTAATTTTTCATTGAGCTCCTTAAACATCCTACCAATTTCTTCTCTAATTTCATTGTCAGAGAGGCATGCACATCATTCTTTGCTGAGTCTTCAGGTCGATTCCCTTCCATCTGTTCTTGAGCTGGGGTCTGTGTTGTTTCCCACGGTGTTGTGGTGTTCAGGATAGATTCCTCTGGTGTACCGTTTCTTTTCTGAGGGCACTTCCCTTGGTGCTGAATTTCCTAGTTTTTCTATTACTAAGCGGCGGCATGAGCAGCCAGCCCGCCGCCAGGCCACACACCTCAGGGAGGTTACCTGAGGTGGAGTAAGGCCGGTGTGAGAGTTCAAATGACCGCTTTCCCAGTTCGCTTAGGACTTCTGGGGTTGTAGTTCCACCTTCTGCCGAGACCTGGGCTCTACCACAGCCCCAGGTGCCCCTGATGCAGTTTTAAAAAGGCTTTACTTATCATAGGTTCAGGCATACAAGTCAGCAATAGCAAAACCCTGTGCTTAGGATTCCCAGCCAGACCCAAGACACGTGTAGGCCAAGATGGTGGCCACCACTTGTTAAAGGCCCTGTAAAAGGAGAAGACAAGACTCCCAAGAAGGGTGCGAGCTCACAGAGAGCCCAAAAAAGCATGGAGAGGAAGCAGGCTAGTATTATACCCTGCAACTCGGACCTCCCTCCCACTAGTTATGGAAAGCAGGGAGGGTCAAATGCCCTTAGGTAATCCCTCTCTGCAACTCACCTAGGCCCTTTAGTATGCTAATATTTTGAGCCAAGATCTGCCTGGAAATGCCTTTATAGGTAGAGAAGGGGGTTTCTGGGATGGCATGTCTCTGTACCAAAGACTAATCATAATGGCAGTTAAATATTTCTCCAAGCCTTCACAAGTCTCTTCTACTTCGTGGTAGTTTTTATTTTAGCTGCCTTTGAGTATATCAGGAGCCATGCCAAACAGCATTTCTCTCTGGTCTAATTACTTAGGATCCAATGTGGCCAGGCAAATATGCTGGTAAGATCTAGTTAGTCCCACGATGATTGTGGTAGCATGAGAGAATATTTATACCAGCAAGTTCAGAATACATGGTCAGATATGACTGCCACATTCAGACTACCCCCTTTCTATGAAGTGACCTGCAGGAGGCAATCCAGGGCAGATGCAGAGGCCTAGGCTTTTAGGTGTCCTGCAACATGTGTTCATCAGGAGATTGGTCTGTAGTTTTCCTTTTGTGACTTCTTTGTCTGCTTTGGGTATGAGGGTGATATGTGTCTCGTAAAAAGCTATTTGGGAGTGTTTCTGTTTCTTCAAATTTCTGGAAGAGCTTTGAAAGAATTGGGAGTAGGTCCTCTTTAAAGGTTTGGTAGAATTCACTGGGTGAATCCATGTGGACCTGGGCTTTTGTGTTTGGGGAGACTTGATTATCGATCTCCATCTCCCCTCAATGGAGATAGGTTTGTTGGAGGTATTCCAAATCTTCTTGCTGCAGACCTGGGAGACTATAGGAATTCATGAATTTGTCCATTTCAGCTAGGTCTCTTTGTTTCGTGGCATACAGGCTCACAGTAATCTCTGATGATCTTGTATTTCTGTGGTTTCTGCTGTGACATTCATTTCATTGAGTTTTTTTACCATATCCCACCACTGCCTTCAGGCTTGGAGTGGTCCCTTTGAGAAGTCTGCTGAAAGTCGAATGTATGTATGCTCCTTTGTATACAATGCTCTTTGCTCTTGCTGTCTGAAGAATTATGTCTCGGTCTATGATGTGTCTTGACTAGGATGTGTCTTGGCATCTTTCTATTGGGGCCTTTCTTGCTGTTATGCGTCGGACTTTTGATCTGGATGCCTTTGTCCTTTAACTCGGGAACTTTCAGCCGTGATGGTTTTTAACTCTTATAATTTCCTTTGGTGGTTTGGCTTTCCTGTTCCTCTGGGACTCTGATTCTTATGTTGTTCCACCTGGCTTCATCCCATTGTTCTCTGTTCAGCTGCTGATCCATTATCCGGTCTTTTCCATCTTATGTAGTTATGAGTGATTTCTGCAACTCATTTTCAGTCGCACTGATTCCCTTCCGCTGCTGTCATCCTACCGTTGAGAGCCCCGATTGTGTTTTTCATTTCCATCTACTCAGATTTTAGGCGATGATATTTCTATTTGCATGGTTCTCATTTCTGCTCTCATTTCTCCCTGTAATTTATTGACCGTCGCTTCAACCATTTCGCTTATGTTCTCCCGGCATTTTAGTGGACATCTGCTCCATTTTTTCGTTGAGCTCATTAAACATCCTACCAATTTCTGCTCTAAATTTATTGTCAGAGATTATGCACGCCCGCATTCTTTCGAGCCTTCAGGGCTGATTTCTTCATCTGCTTTTCTAACAGGGATCTGCCTTGCTTCATGGTGCTGCCGTGTTCAGTGCCAGATTCCCCAGTGTACTGTTTCTTCTTGAGGATGTTCCCTCCCTGGTGCTGAATTTCCTAGTTTTTGATTAACAAGCGGCAGCACGAGCAGCCGCCTGCCTGACCAGCCACAACCCCACAGAGAATACCTGAGGCTGATAGGCCAGCATGAGAGTTCAAAATGTCCATTTACTTCGCTCCGCCGGACTTTGAGGGCTGTAGTTCCACCTTTGCTGAGGCCTGGGGCTCTACCAGGACCCCAGGCTCCCGCTGCCAGCCGCACATCCTACGTAGAATGAGATTCCATTTTTAAGTTTTATTATACCACCGTGAGATAAAAATTACACAGATGTTCATATTTGGGCTTTCCAGTGTTCCAGCACCCATCCCATCACCAGTGCCTATCTCCCAACACTAAAGTCCCTGGTTCCCTCCTCCCACCCTGCCCCACCCATGGAAGGTTCTTTATTTCTTTACCTTCTCTATCTCTTTTCCCTTCACTTCCAGATTGTGGATTACAGGACACACAAAGGGCTGTCATGTGTATTGTCTTGCTCTTCTAGGCTCTGTCCTAGAATGCCTGGGTCCTCTAAGTTGGTATTAGTAATTTCGACAAATTGCTAGCACACTCCACTTTTTGTCTTATGTAGCCTCTGATCCCACACGCTTGTGATAATTTAAAGCACGGACATTTACAATAGCGGTTTTTGCACTAATTCCCATTATCAAAGCATGCTGTTTTTTGGTTGCAATTTAATGTGTACACCCTTTAGAGTCTCTCAGACCTGGGGCAGAGAGACTCTCAGACATGGGGCAGAGTCCCTACTGTCTCCCTGTGCCCAAACACTCACGAGGTGCCTGGGAGGGATGGCGGGTTCTAGCCCTGGCCCGCCACCCCAGCAGAGCTCGCAAGAAGCCAGACGACTTCCTACTCCATGAGGGCCTCCATTTTCCACATCCGACTTCCTCGTTAGAACTCCACCCAGCAGATGAGTCTATCACAGCCAGGTTCATCAATAAATGCTGGATTTAGAGATGACAACAAGAGTATGCTACCTGCACGTCAGAGCCTGGCAAGCTACCCATGTCGTATTTGATATCGCCAAATACCAGTAACAATAATAGAGCTCATTCCCACGACCTGATGAATGGTTTGAGGCTCTTTATGTTCCTGGAGCAAACAGGTGCCCTTGGGCTTTACTTGCACGAGGCAGGACATATGGAGATAGTTACTGGT
The DNA here is from genome assembly GCA_021461705.1 of Cryptotis parvus. Taxonomy (NCBI): domain Eukaryota; kingdom Metazoa; phylum Chordata; class Mammalia; order Eulipotyphla; family Soricidae; genus Cryptotis; species Cryptotis parvus. The sequence continues at coordinate 30,052 of JAJIBD010003793.1, read as the reverse complement.
GCCCGCCGAGCAAATCGATGATGATCGGGAAGACAGTGATATAGTGGATCACGACCACTATCACGATCTTCCCTTTGATCATCTATTTGCTAGAGCGGGCACCAGTGATACCCTTTGGGGAATAGCTTCCTGACTTGCATGCAGGTGTATACAATCACGTGATATTTGTATTCTGAGTACTGGTATTTACTAATTGCCAAAACCTTCAATTCTTCCATTCTCACGTAGTCACCTGCATGGCCTAGTTCTATTGCACCAGTAATGTCTTCATTAGTTGGGAATTATGTCCATTATTGTTACTGTTTTTGGCATATCGAATACACCACGGGTAGCTTGCCATACTCTTCCTCTGCTCTGGGCTCATCCCTGGGGCCCGGTCTTTCTGTGAAACCATATGTCAGAGCCCTGGGTGCAGACAAACCTATCTTCTGTCTGCCACCTACCGACGCAGCTGGGCACTGCAGTCACACCTGCAACACCTCAAAGGTCCCATTCCATTAAACACAGGAATTGCATTGATCAGTTGATCACGCATTGATATACTAAAATGAACCTGCTTGCAATAATTTTGTACATCACTTGATCACTTGAACTCCTGTTATCGATTTGCTCGAGCGGGCACCAGTAACTTTTCCATTGGACCCTATCACGCGCCAATGTAGCCCAATGGCATCTGGTTGATTCAGGAATATGAAGAGTCTCAAACCATTCCTTCAGGGTCTTGACAAGGAAGTCTGACCATCTTGTAGGGGCGGCCACGTGATCTTTTGACATCCCGTGGTATCCAGTCAGTAACGGCTCTATTCCAGCCGTTGTCTCCAAATCGCATTACATGTCCAGCCCATCTGATTTTGGATGCCTTGGCAAACGAGACAGCGCCCCTGATTCTGGAATAGCGACGGAGGTCAGAACTCCGGATTCCTTCTCTCACTTGAGTGAGGCGTGATATTCCAAGCATAGCTCTTCGATTCTCTCTGGGAGACCCAATAGCATTCTCATCCTGCTTTCGTAGGGCCCAGGTTTCTGAGGCGTATGTTAATGCAGGAGAACCGGTAGAGTCGAAGAGATGTGCCCGGAGCCGGAGGTTCTTTGTCCTTTTTAGCTATTTCTTTGATGTCTTTGAAGGCATTCCATGCCGCTTCCTCCCGCGCAGCTCGTTTTAGGTCGTTCCTCAGGTTGATTTCTCGACCTAGGTACACATAACTGCTGCATTGAGAGATGTCTGTTCCATTGAGAGTGAATGGGGCCTCTGGAACTAGTTCATTTTTCATAAACATGGTTTTCTTTAGATTCAGCTGTAGACATGCCGCTTGGCTAACGTTTGGTGTTATTAGAACGATGTCATCAGTGAAGCGGAGGTGGTGTAGCTGCCGACCATCTATCTTCAGTCCCATTCGAGGGTGTCGCTGAAGAGTTTTGGTGAAACGGTATCACCCTGTCGAACCCTCTTGACATCAATGATCACTTTGTAGAATGGTGAGATCCTGGTGGTGAACCGCACTACAGCTCACAAAGGATCTTGATGTATTGGGTTTGAATCTGCTGGGGAGATCTTATGAGTAATGATATCTTACGAGCAATGACAATATTTTGCACATATTTGAGCAGATTTGTTTACCCTCCCAGTGTGTCACATGCCGGAATTTGATTCTCATTGCTGCATTCTATTTGTGGGGCTGCCCAGGCAGCGCTAGCTTTCAAAAGCAGGTCTTGCTTCAGTGCACGCTTTACTGTTTTCATTGTAGTCTTGCTTATACCCTGAACTGCAATTTTCAGTGTATTAAGCAGTGTCAACACCCACTAATCAGTGAGTACTTTAGCTTTCCTCACCGCTAACAGTTGGCATACTGGAAAATATTTGATTACTCCTTACCTAACAGGGTGTTTCTTTTTGCTTTTTGAGTCACACCCGTGATGCTCAGGGATAGTCCTGGCTCTGCACTCAGGAACTATTCCTGGCAGTGCTCGGGGACCATATGGGGATGCCAGGGATCGAACTTGGGCCCGCACAGGTCGCGTGCAAAGGCAAATGCCCTACCCAGAGTATAGCTCTGGTCCCATATAGGGTGTTTCATTTTCCCCAGATTAACCTTTATTAATCTAGCTTCTTTTAAAGTATTTTATTATACCACAGTGATATATACAACTAAAAAATATACAATTAAAAAGTTCATATTTGGCTTTTGGTCATAGAGTGTTCCAGCACCTGTCACTCCACCAGTGCCCATCTCCTACCACCAATGTCACCGGTTCCTCACTCCAGCCCGCCTCCATGGCAGGTTCTTTATTTCTTTCCCTTCTCTTCACTCTTTCCTTCCCTTCAAGACTACTGATTACAGAACATACATGAAAGGGTGTCATGTGTATCTTTTGCCTGTATTTAATGCCCGGTTCTAGGTTGGTATTAGTTCTTTCGACAATTGTTAGCACACTGTTCCATTTTCTGTCTTACCTAGCCTCTGACTCCCACACGTTTGTGATAAATTGCACCCTTGACAAGACCTGATACATGTTTCACTTGACCTTGGATATTGGTATCATAATATGCACATATATATATTTATGTCATGCAAATAAATGCAGTCATTCTGTATCTGTCTCCTTCTGGCTAATTTCGCTGAACATAATCTCCATGTCCATCCATTCATAGGCAAATTTTATAACTTTATTTTTCCTAACAGCTGCATAGTATTCCATTGTGTAGACGTACCAAAGCTTCTTTATGCAGTCATCAATTCTCGGGAACTCTGGTTGTTACCAGACTCTGGCTATTGTGAATAATGCTGCTATGAACATAGAAGTAGGGATGGTGTTTCTGCTGTGTATTTTTGGCTTTCCTGACTATATTCCCAGGAGTGGTATGGATGGGTGAAATGAGAGTTCAATTTCTAGTCTTTGGATGAATGCCCATTTTTTCCAGAAAGGCTGTACCAGCCGGCATTCCCACCAACAATGGATGAGTGTCCCTTTCCCACATCCACACCAGCACTTGTTCTTGCTCTTGAATATGTGCCAGTCTCTGGTGTAAAACTACATCTCATTGCTTTGATTTGCATCTCCCTGATCAGTGATGATGAGCATTTTTTCATAATTTTTTTGACCATTCGAATGTCTTCCTTGTTGAAGTTTCTGTTCATTTCTTCCCATTTTGTAAAGTTCTACCAGTGCCTGATATATTCTGGATATTAACCCCTTGTCAGATGGGTATAGGGTGAATATTCTTTCCCATTCTGTGGACTGTCTCTGTATCTTAGTCACTGTTTCTTTTAGGTGCAGAAGCTTTTAGTCTCATGTAGTCCCATATGTTTATGTTTTCTCTAGTTGCTTTGTTCGTGATGTTTCACCTTGAAGATGCCTTTAGCTTCAATGTCATGGAGTGGTTTTTCCTATATTTTCTTCAATGTACTTTATGGATTCAGGTCTGATATTGAGATCTTTAATCCATTTTGATCTGATTTTTGTGCCTGGTGTTAGACAAATTTCCAAATTCATTTTTTACATGTCGCTGCCCAGTTTTCCCAACACCACTTGTTGAAGAGGTTTTCCTTATCCAGTTTTGACTCTTTGCACCTTTATCAAAGATTAAATGATCATGTGTTTGAGGTTGGGTGTCAGGATACCCAATTCTATTCCATAGGTCCACAGGTCTGTTTTTATTCCAATACCACCCTGTTTTAATTACTACTGCCTTGTAGTACTGTTTGAAGATGGGAAAGGTGATGCCTCCCATCTTTTCCGGAGATTTGCTTTAGCTATCCTTGGGGCTTATTGTTGCTTACAAATTTCAGGAGTGTTTGGTCAATTTCTTTGAAGAATGTCATGGGTATCCTTATAGGGACCGCAGTGAATCTTTCCAGAGTTCTATGGAGTATTTTCATTTTGACAATGTTGCTTCTCCCCATCCCCGAGCAGGGAATATGTTTCCATTCTCGTGTCCTCTTTATCTCTTGGAACAGTATCTTGTAGTTTTCTTTGTACAGGTCCCTTACACACTTGGTTAAGCTGATTCCTCTAGGTATTTAATTTTCTGGAGGCACAAAATTGAATGTAATCGCTTCCTTAATATCCCTTCTCTTTGTTATTTTATATAGGAAGCCACCGAGTTTTGGTTGTTGACTTTGTATCCCGCCACTCTAAAATATGTGTCTATTGTTTTTAGGAGTTTTTGGCAGACAGTTTTGGGTTCTCTATGTCATCTGGGACAATGAAAGCTTGACTTCTTCCTTACCCATCTGGAAATAAATTCCTGTCCTTTGTATTTCTGTGGTTTCTGCTGTGATGTCACCCTTTTATTTCTGATTCTGTTTATTTGGGTTCTCTTTCCTGTCCTTACAAGTCTTGCCAATGGTTTGTCAATCTTTCAAAGAACCAGCTCTTGGTTTCATTTATTTTTTGGATTTTTTTTTGGTTTCCAACTCATTGATTTCTCTACGCTTCATTATTTTTTCTTCCTCAATTTGGCCCTTTGTTGGTCTTTTCTAATGTCTTAGCTCTGTAGTCAGGTTATTTATGAGGGCCTCTTCTGTTTCCTGACGAATTCTTGCAGAGCTATAAATTTCCTTAACACGGCTTTTGCCTTGCCCCACAAGTTCTTATGGTTGGTGTCTTCATTTTCATTTGTTTCCAGAAATCTTGGATTTCTGTTTGATTTCTCTATGACCCATTGGTTTTTCAGGAGTGAGCTGTTCAGTTTCTAGGTGTTTGGTTTGACTCCCTGTTTCTGTGTAAGGTTAACTTCCATTTTCAGTGCATCATGGTCTGAAATGATAGCTGACACAATTTCTATCTGTTTTATTTTATTCGGTATGCTTTGTGGCCCAGCTTGTGGTCTATCTTGGATAATGTTCCATGTGCACTAGAGAAAAATGTGTATTCAGCTTTTTTGGCATGAAAAAGCCTTGTATATATCCACTAGCTCTCTTTCTTCCATTTCTTCCTTCAGGGCCAATAGGTTCTTGGTGAGTTTCAGTCTTGTTGATCTATCCATCGCTGATAGAGCAGTGTTGAAGTCTCCAACTATTACTGTGCAACTGTTAATGTCTTCTTTGAGGTCTCTTAGCAGTTGTTTTATGTATTTTGCTGGCCCCTCGGCTTCATCTATTTACTGTAACTTCCTGGTGTACATACTCCATAGGTGTTTCTTCACTGGCTTTTATTTTCACCATATTTGAAAAAAAGGATAAGTTTGAGACCTACGCTTCATTGAGTAAATTTTGTGCTTTAGCCCACAAGGTTTTTTCTTGCTTCCTAACCTCCCTCCTTTCTGTGTTTCTCCCCCATGGACATCTTTCATACTTTCCCCAAACATACTAATGATTATGTATGCTATCCAGAAAAGAGACTGTTGGTTGCCTGTTCATGAGAGGTTATTTATCTTCCCAAAGAAACCCAACACACAGTCGGGAGTTCTGCTTGTGTCCTTGAGCCATCGCAAACATGCCACTTAGCTTCAAAGAGATTGACAGAACACGCTCACGTACACGACTAAAAATGAGCACTGTGCTTTGCACACGCCATGGTTGATGTTTGTCAACTCTGGTTGTCTCTGGCTTCTCAGACTTTTTTTTACTGTGTGGGTTCATGTCACAGCAATAGTTGTGTTTACAATGTTGCTCATAGTCTTAAGCATTGCTGTTACAAAAGAGAGCATGCCATTGTTCTTTGTGAAACCATGTGCTGCTTGTCCCGTATTGATGCCCACCATATATTGTGCTAATATTTGCTTGTGTCATACAGTGCCAGGTAAATCTGAGGCCATTGCATCATATAGGTGCCTTCAATTTCAGCTGGATGACCTGCATCACAGTGGCTTAACGGTAAGCTTGCAGGTATGAGATTTGGGTATGCATACGTAGGACAAGGTACTAGGTGGTAAGGAGCCCATGGATGATGTGAAGTACGGATTTGAAGTTTGTAGGATAGAGAACCAAATAGGACCTATTGTATGGGGTACTTTTGTGTTAGAACAAAGGTCTTAGGTTAGGCTAGGCTAGGTTAGGCTAGGCTAAATAGGCCAGGCTAGGGCTAGGTTAGAAGGCTAGGTAGGCCAGGCCAGGCCAGGCCAGGCCAGGCCAGGCCAGGCCAGGCCAGGCCAGGCCAGGCCAGGCCAGGGGCCAGGCCAGGCCAGGCCAGGCCAGGCCAGGTGGTCAGGCCAGGCCAGGCCAGGCCAGGCCAGGCCAGGCCAGGCCAGGCCAGGCTTGGCCAGGCCAGGCCAGGCCAGGCCAGGCCAGGCCAGGCCAGGGCCAGGCCAGGCCAGGTTAGGCCAGGCCAGGCCAGGCCAGGCCAGGCCAGGCCAGGCCAGGCCAGGCCAGGCCAGGCCAGGCCAGGCTTGGAAGCCAGGCCAGGCCAGGGCCAGGCCAGGCCAGGCCAGGCCAGGCCAGGCCAGGCCAGGCTAGGCCAGGCCAGGCCAGGCCAGGCCAGGCCAGGCCAGGCCAGGCCAGGCCAGGGCCAGGCCAGGCCAGGCCAGGCCAGGCCAGGCCAGGCCAGGCCAGGCCAGGCCAGGCTGGGCCAGGCCAGGCCAGGCCAGGCCAGGCCAGGGCCAGGCCAGGCCAGGCCAGGCCAGGCCAGGCCAGGCCAGGCCAGGCCAGGGGCCAGGCCAGGCCAGGCCAGGCCAGGCCAGGCCAGGCCAGGAGGCCAGGCCAGGCCAGGCCAGGCCAGGCCAGGTGCCAGGCCAGGCCAGGCCAGGCCAGGGCCAGGCCAGGCCAGGCCAGCCAGGCCAGGCCAGGCCAGGCCAGGCCAGGCCAGGCCAGGCCAGGCCAGGCCAGGCCAGGCCAGGCCAGGCTGGCCAGGCCAGGCCAGGCCAGGCCAGGCTAGGCCAGGCCAGGCCAGGCCAGGGCCAGGCCAGGCCAGGCCAGGCCAGGCCAGGCTAGGCCAGGCCAGGGCCAGGCCAGGCCAGGCCAGGCCAGGCCAGGCCAGGCCAGGCCAGGCCAGGCCAGGCCAGGCCAGGCCAGGCCAGGCCAGGCCAGGTTGGCCAGGCCAGGCCAGGCCAGGCCAGGCCAGGGGCCAGGCCAGGCCAGGCCAGGCCAGGCCAGGGCCAGGCCAGGGCCAGGCCAGGCCAGGGCCAGGCCAGGCCAGGCCAGGCCAGGCCAGGCCAGGCCAGGCCAGGCCAGGCCAGGCCAGGCCAGGCCAGGCCAGGCCAGGGGGCCAGGCCAGGCCAGGCTAGGCCAGGCCAGGCCAGGCTAGGCCAGGTGGCCAGGCCAGGCCAGGCCAGGCCAGGCCAGGCCAGGGCCAGGCCAGGGCCAGGCCAGGCCAGGCCAGGCCAGGGGCCAGGGCCAGGCCAGGCCAGGCCAGGCCAGGGGGCCAGGCCAGGCCAGGCCAGGCCAGGCCAGGCCAGGCCAGGCCAGGCCAGGCCAGGCCAGGCCAGGGCCAGGGCAGCCAGGCCAGGCCAGGCCAGGCCAGGCAGGCCAGGCCAGGCCAGGCCAGGCCAGGCCAGGCCAGGCCAGGCCAGGGGCCAGGCCAGGCCAGGCCAGGCCAGGCCAGGCCAGGGCCAGGCCAGGCCAGGCCAGGCCAGGCCAGGCCAGGCCAGGCCAGGCCAGGCCAGGCCAGGCCAGGCCAGGCCAGGCCAGGCCAGGCCAGGCCAGGCCAGGCCAGGCCAGGCCAGGCCAGGCCAGGCCAGGCCAGGGCAGGCCAGGCCAGGCCAGGCCAGGCCAGGCCAGGGCCAGGCCAGGCCAGGCCAGGCCAGGCCAGGCCAGGCCAGGCCAGGCCAGGGCCAGGCCAGGCCAGGCCAGGCCAGGCCAGGCCAGGCCAGGCCAGGCCAGGCCAGGCCAGGCCAGGCCAGGCCAGGCCAGGCCAGGCCAGGCCAGGCCAGGCCAGGCCAGGCCAGGCCAGGCCAGGCCAGGCCAGGCCAGGCCAGGCTAGGCCAGGCCAGGCCAGGCCAGGCCAGGGCCAGGGGCCAGGCCAGGGCCAGGCCAGGCCAGGCCAGGCCAGGCCAGGCCAGGCCAGGCCAGGTAGGCCAGGCCAGGCCAGGCCAGGCCAGGCCAGGCCAGGCCAGGGGCCAGGCCAGGCCAGGCCAGGCCAGGCCAGGCCAGGCCAGGCCAGGCCAGGCCAGGCCAGGCTGGCCAGGCCAGGCCAGGCCAGGCCAGGCCAGGCCAGGCCAGGGGCCAGGCCAGGCCAGGCCAGGCCAGGCCAGGCCAGGCCAGGCCAGGCCAGGCCAGGCCAGGCCAGGCCAGGCCAGGCCAGGCCAGGCCAGGCCAGGCCAGGCCAGGCCAGGCCAGGCCAGGCCAGGCCAGGCCAGGCCAGGCCAGGCCAGGCCAGGCCAGGCCAGGCCAGGCCAGGCCAGGCCAGGCCAGGCCAGGGCCAGGCCAGGCCAGGCCAGGCCAGGCCAGGCCAGGCCAGGGGCCAGGCCAGGCCAGGCCAGGCCAGGCCAGGGCCAGGCCAGGCCAGGCCAGGCCAGGGCCAGGGCCAGGCCAGGCCAGGCCAGGCCAGGCCAGGCCAGGCCAGGCCAGGCCAGGCCAGGCCAGGGCCAGGCCAGGCCAGGCCAGGCCAGGCCAGGCCAGGCTAGGCCAGGCCAGGCCAGGCCAGGCCAGGCCAGGCCAGGCCAGGCCAGGCCAGGCCAGGCCAGGCCAGGCCAGGCCAGGCCAGGCCAGGCCAGGCCAGGCCAGGCCAGGGCCAGGCCAGGCCAGGGCCAGGCCAGGCCAGGCCAGGCCAGGCCAGGCCAGGCCAGGCCAGGCCAGGCCAGGCCAGGCCAGGCCAGGCCAGGCCAGGCCAGGCCAGGCCAGGCCAGGCCAGGCCAGGCCAGGCCAGGCCAGGCCAGGCCAGGCCAGCCAGGCCAGGCCAGGCCAGGCCAGGCCAGGCCAGGCCAGGCCAGGCCAGGCCAGGCCAGGCCAGGCCAGGGCCAGGCCAGGCCAGGGCCAGGCCAGGCCAGGCCAGGCCAGGCCAGGCCAGGCCAGGCCAGGCCAGGCCAGGCCAGGCCAGGCCAGGCTGAGGCCAGGCCAGGCCAGGCCAGGCCAGGCCAGGCCAGGCCAGGCCAGGCCAGGCCAGGCCAGGCCAGGCCAGCCAGGCCAGGCCAGGCCAGGCCAGGCCAGGCCAGGCCAGGCCAGGCCAGGCCAGGCCAGGCCAGGTTAGGCCAGGCCAGGCCAGGCCAGGCCAGGCCAGGCCAGGCCAGGCCAGGCCAGGCCAGGCCAGGCCAGGGGCCAGGCCAGGCCAGGCCAGGCCAGGCCAGGCCAGGCCAGGCCAGGCCAGGCCAGGCCAGGCCAGGCCAGGCCAGGCCAGGCCAGGGCCAGGGCCAGGCCAGGCCAGGCCAGGCCAGGCCAGGCCAGGCCAGGCCAGGCCAGGCCAGGCCAGGCCAGGCCAGGCCAGGCCAGGGCCAGGCCAGGCCAGGCCAGGCCAGGCCAGGCCAGGCCAGGCCAGGCCAGGCCAGGCCAGGCCAGGGGCCAGGCCAGGCCAGGCCAGGCCAGGCCAGGCCAGGCCAGGCCAGGCCAGGCCAGGCCAGGCCAGGCCAGGCCAGGCCAGGCCAGGCCAGGCCAGGCCAGGCCAGGCCAGGCCAGGCCAGGCCAGGCAGGCCAGGCCAGGCCAGGCCAGGCCAGGCCAGGCCAGGCCAGGCCAGGCCAGGCCAGGCCAGGTGGCAGGCCAGGCCAGGCAGGCCAGGCCAGGCCAGGCCAGGCCAGGCCAGGCCAGGCCAGGCCAGGCCAGGCCAGGCCAGGCCAGGCCAGGGCCAGGCCAGGCCAGGCCAGGCCAGGCCAGGCGGCAGGCCAGGCCAGGCCAGGCCAGGCCAGGCCAGGCCAGGCCAGGCCAGGCCAGGCCAGGCCAGGCCAGGCCAGGCCAGGCCAGGCCAGGCCAGGGGCCAGGCCAGGCCAGGCCAGGCCAGGTGGGCCAGGCCAGGCCAGGCCAGGCCAGGCCAGGCCAGGCCAGGCCAGGCCAGGCCAGGCCAGGCCAGGCCAGGCCAGGCCAGGCCAGGCCAGGCCAGGCCAGGCCAGGCCAGGCCAGGCCAGGCCAGGCCAGGCCAGGCTAGGCCAGGCCAGGCCAGGCCAGGCCAGGCCAGGCCAGGCCAGGCCAGGCCAGGCCAGGCCAGGCTAGGCCAGGCCAGGCCAGGCCAGGCCAGGCCAGGCCAGGCCAGGCCAGGCCAGGCCAGGCCAGGCCAGGCCAGGCCAGGCCAGGCCAGGCCAGGCCAGGCCAGGCCAGGCCAGGCCAGGCCAGGGCCAGGCCAGGCCAGGCTGGCAGGCCAGGCCAGGCCAGGCCAGGCCAGGCCAGGCCAGGCCAGGGCCAGGCCAGGCCAGGCCAGGCCAGGCCAGGCCAGGCCAGGCCAGGCCAGGCCAGGCCAGGGAGGCCAGGCCAGGCCAGGCCAGGGGCCAGGCCAGGCCAGGCCAGGCCAGGCCAGGCCAGGGGCCAGGCCAGGCCAGGCCAGGGGCCAGGCCAGGCCAGGCCAGGCCAGGCCAGGCCAGGCCAGGCCAGGCCAGGCCAGGCCAGGCCAGGCCAGGCCAGGCCAGGCCAGGCCAGGCCAGGCCAGGCCAGGCCAGGCTTGGCCAGGCCAGGCCAGGCCAGGCCAGGCCAGGCCAGGCCAGGCCAGGCCAGGCCAGGCCAGGGGCCAGGCCAGGCCAGGCCAGGCCAGGCCAGGCCAGGCCAGGCCAGGCCAGGCCAGGCAGGCCAGGCCAGGCCAGGCCAGGCCAGGCCAGGCCAGGCCAGGGGGCCAGGCCAGGCCAGGCCAGGCCAGGCCAGGCCAGGCCAGGCCAGGCCAGGCCAGGCCAGGCCAGGCCAGGCCAGGCCAGGCCAGGCCAGGCCAGGCCAGGCCAGGGCCAGGCCAGGCCAGGCCAGGCCAGGCCAGGCCAGGCCAGGCCAGGCCAGGCCAGGCCAGGCCAGGGCCAGGCCAGGCCAGGCCAGGCCAGGCCAGGCCAGGCCAGGCCAGCAGGCCAGGCCAGGCCAGGCCAGGCCAGGCCAGGCCAGGCCAGGGGCCAGGCCAGGCCAGGCCAGGCCAGGCCAGGCCAGGCCAGGCCAGGCCAGGCCAGGCCAGGCCAGGCCAGGCCAGGCCAGGCCAGGCCAGGCCAGGCCAGGCCAGGCCAGGCCAGGCCAGGCCAGGCCAGGCCAGGCAGGCCAGGCAGGCCAGGCCAGGCCAGGCCAGGCCAGGCCAGGCCAGGCCAGGCCAGGCCAGGCCAGGCCAGGCCAGGCAGGGCCAGGCCAGGCCAGGCCAGGCCAGGCCAGGCCAGGCCAGGGCCAGGCCAGGCCAGGCCAGGCCAGGCCAGGCCAGGCCAGGCCAGGCCAGGCCAGGCCAGGCCAGGCCAGGCCAGGCCAGGCCAGGCCAGGCCAGGCCAGGCCAGGCCAGGCCAGGCCAGGCCAGGCCAGGTGGCCAGGCCAGGCCAGGCCAGGCCAGGCCAGGCCAGCAGGGGCCAGGCCAGGCCAGGCCAGGCCAGGCCAGGCCAGGCCAGGCCAGGCCAGGCCAGGCCAGGCCAGGCCAGGCCAGGCCAGGCCAGGCCAGGCCAGGCCAGGTCAGGCCAGGCCAGGCCAGGCCAGGCCAGGCCAGGCCAGGCCAGGGCCAGGCCAGGCCAGGCCAGGCCAGGGCCAGGCCAGGCCAGGCCAGGCCAGGCCAGGCCAGGCCAGGCCAGGCAGGCCAGGCCAGGCCAGGCCAGGCCAGGCCAGGCCAGGCCAGGCCAGGCCAGGCCAGGCAGGCCAGGCCAGGCCAGGCCAGGCCAGGCCAGGCAGGGACAGGCCAGGCCAGGCCAGGCCAGGCCAGGCCAGGCCAGGCCAGGCCAGGCCAGGCCAGGCCAGGCCAGGCCAGGCCAGGCCAGGCCAGGCCAGGCCAGGCCAGGCCAGGCCAGGCCAGGCCAGGCCAGGCCAGGCCAGGCCAGGCCAGGCCAGGCCAGGCCAGGCCAGGCCAGGCCAGGCCAGGCCAGGCCAGGCCAGGCCAGGCCAGGCCAGGCCAGGCCAGGCCAGGCCAGGCCAGGCCAGGCCAGGCCAGGCCAGGCCAGGCCAGGCCAGGCCAGGCCAGGCCAGGCCAGGCCAGGCCAGGCCAGGCCAGGCCAGGCCAGGCCAGGCCAGGCCAGGCCAGGCCAGGCCAGGCCAGGCCAGGCCAGGCCAGGCCAGGCCAGGCCAGGCCAGGCCAGGCCAGGCCAGGCCAGGCCAGGCCAGGCCAGGCCAGGCCAGGCCAGGCCAGGCCAGGCCAGGCCAGGCCAGGCCAGGCCAGGCCAGGCCAGGCAGGCCAGGCCAGGCCAGGCCAGGCCAGGCCAGGCCAGGCCAGGCCAGGCCAGGCCAGGCCAGGCCAGGCTGGAAGCCAGGCCAGGCCAGGCCAGGCCAGGCCAGGCCAGGCCAGGCCAGGCAGGCCAGGCCAGGCCAGGCCAGGCCAGGCCAGGCCAGGCCAGGCCAGGCCAGGCCAGGCCAGGCCAGGCCAGGCCAGGCCAGGCCAGGCCAGGCTGGCCAGGCCAGGCCAGGCCAGGCCAGGCAGGCCAGGCCAGGCCAGGCCAGGCCAGGCCAGGCCAGGCCAGGCCAGGCCAGGCCAGGCCAGGCCAGGCCAGGCCAGGCCAGGCCAGGCCAGGCCAGGCCAGGCCAGGCCAGGCCAGGCCAGGGGCCAGGCCAGGCCAGGCCAGGCCAGGCCAGGCCAGGCCAGGCCAGGCCAGGCCAGGCCAGGCCAGGCCAGGCCAGGCCAGGCCAGGCCAGGGGCCAGGCCAGGCCAGGCCAGGCCAGGCCAGGCCAGGCCAGGCCAGGCCAGGCCAGGCCAGGCCAGGCCAGGCCAGGCCAGGCCAGGCCAGGCCAGGCCAGGCCAGGGCCAGGGGCCAGGCCAGGCCAGGCCAGGCCAGGCCAGGCCAGGCCAGGCCAGGCCAGGCCAGGCGGCAGGCCAGGCCAGGCCAGGCCAGGCCAGGCCAGGCCAGGCCAGGCCAGGCCAGGCCAGGCCAGGCCAGGCCAGGCCAGGCCAGGCCAGGCCAGGCCAGGCCAGGCCAGGCCAGGCCAGGCCAGGCCAGGCCAGGCCAGGCCAGGCCAGGCCAGGCCAGGCCAGGCCAGGGCCAGGCCAGGCCAGGCCAGCCAGGCCAGGCCAGGCCAGGCCAGGCCAGGCCAGGGGCCAGGCCAGGCCAGGCCAGGCCAGGCCAGGCCAGGCCAGGCCAGGCCAGGCCAGGCCAGGCCAGGCCAGGCCAGGCCAGGCCAGGCCAGGCCAGGCCAGGCCAGGCCAGGCCAGGCCAGGCCAGGGGCCAGGCCAGGCCAGGCCAGGCAAGGCCAGGCCAGGCCAGGCGGCCAGGCCAGGCCAGGCCAGGCCAGGCCAGGCCAGGCCAGGCCAGGCCAGGCCAGGCCAGGCCAGGCCAGGCCAGGCCAGGCCAGGCCAGGCCAGGCCAGGCCAGGCCAGGCCAGGCCAGGCCAGGCCAGGCCAGGCCAGGCCAGGCCAGGCCAGGCCAGGCCAGGCCAGGCCAGGCCAGGCCAGGCCAGGCCAGGCCAGGCCAGGCCAGGCCAGGCCAGGCCAGGCCAGGCCAGGCCAGGCCAGGCCAGGCCAGGGCCAGGCCAGGCCAGGCCAGGCCAGGCCAGGCCAGGCCAGGCCAGGCCAGGCTGGCCAGGCCAGGCCAGGCCAGGCCAGGCCAGGCCAGGCCAGGCCAGGCCAGGCCAGGCCAGGCCAGGCCAGGCCAGGCCAGGCCAGGCCAGGCCAGGCCAGGCCAGGCCAGGCCAGGCCAGGCCAGGGTAGGCCAGGCCAGGCCAGGCCAGGCCAGGCCAGGCCAGGCCAGGCCAGGCCAGGCCAGGCCAGGCCAGGCCAGGCCAGGCCAGGCCAGGCCAGGCCAGGCCAGGCCAGGCCAGGCCAGGCCAGGCCAGGGCCAGGCCAGGCCAGGCCAGGCCAGGCCAGGCCAGGCCAGGCCAGGCCAGGCCAGGCCAGGCAGGCCAGGCCAGGCCAGGCCAGGCCAGGCCAGGCCAGGCCAGGCCAGGCCAGGCCAGGCCAGGCCAGGCCAGGCCAGGCCAGGCCAGGCCAGGCCAGGCCAGGCCAGGCCAGGCCAGGCCAGGCCAGGCCAGGCCAGGCCAGGCCAGGCCAGGCCAGGCCAGGCCAGGCCAGGCCAGGCCAGGCCAGGCCAGGCCAGGCCAGGCCAGGCCAGGCCAGGCCAGGCCAGGCCAGGCCAGGCCAGGCCAGGCCAGGCCAGGCCAGGCCAGGCCAGGCCAGGCCAGGCCAGGCCAGGCCAGGCCAGGCTGAAGCCAGGCCAGGCCAGGCCAGGTGGCCAGGCCAGGCCAGGCCAGGCCAGGCCAGGCCAGGCCAGGCCAGGCCAGGGGCCAGGCCAGGCCAGGCCAGGCCAGGCCAGGCCAGGCCAGGCCAGGCCAGGCCAGGCCAGGCCAGGCCAGGCCAGGCCAGGCCAGGCCAGGCCAGGCCAGGCCAGGCCAGGCCAGGCCAGGCCAGGCCAGGCCAGGCCAGGCCAGGCCAGGCCAGGCCAGGCCAGGCCAGGCCAGGCCAGGCCAGGCCAGGCCAGGCCAGGCCAGGCCAGGCCAGGCCAGGCCAGGCCAGGCCAGGCCAGGCCAGGCCAGGCCAGGCCAGGCCAGGCCAGGCCAGGCCAGGCCAGGCCAGGCCAGGCCAGGCCAGGCCAGGCCAGGCCAGGCCAGGCCAGGCCAGGCCAGGCCAGGCCAGGCCAGGCCAGGCCAGGCCAGGCCAGGCCAGGCCAGGCCAGGCCAGGCCAGGCCAGGCCAGGCCAGGCCAGGCCAGGCCAGGCCAGGCCAGGCCAGGCCAGGCCAGGCCAGGCCAGGCCAGGCCAGGCCAGGCCAGGCCAGGCCAGGCCAGGCCAGGCCAGGCCAGGCCAGGCCAGGCCAGGCCAGGCCAGGCCAGGCCAGGCCAGGCCAGGCCAGGCCAGGCCAGGCCAGGCCAGGCCAGGCCAGGCCAGGCCAGGCCAGGCCAGGCCAGGCCAGGCCAGGCCAGGCCAGGCCAGGCCAGGCCAGGCCAGGCAGGCCAGGCCAGGCCAGGCCAGGCCAGGCCAGGCCAGGCCAGGCCAGGCCAGGCCAGGCCAGGCCAGGCGGCCAGGCCAGGCCAGGCCAGGCCAGGCCAGGCCAGGGCCAGGCCAGGCCAGGCCAGGCCAGGCCAGGCCAGGCCAGGCCAGGCCAGGCCAGGCCAGGCCAGGCCAGGCCAGGCCAGGCCAGGCCAGGCCAGGCCAGGCCAGGCCAGGCCAGGCCAGGCCAGGCCAGGCCAGGCCAGGCCAGGCCAGGCCAGGCCAGGCCAGGCCAGGCCAGGCCAGGCCAGGCCAGGCCAGGCCAGGCCAGGCCAGGCCAGGCCAGGCCAGGCCAGGCCAGGCCAGGCCAGGCCAGGCCAGGCCAGGCCAGGCCAGGCCAGGCGGCCAGGCCAGGCCAGGCCAGGCCAGGCCAGGCCAGGCCAGGCCAGGCCAGGCCAGGCCAGGCCAGGCCAGGCCAGGCCAGGCCAGGCCAGGCCAGGCCAGGCCAGGCCAGGCCAGGCCAGGCCAGGCCAGGCCAGGCCAGGCCAGGCCAGGCCAGGCCAGGGCCAGGCCAGGCCAGGCCAGGCCAGGCCAGGCCAGGCCAGGCCAGGCCAGGCCAGGCCAGGCCAGGCCAGGCCAGGCCAGGCCAGGCCAGGCCAGGCCAGGCCAGGCCAGGCCAGGCCAGGCCAGGCCAGGCCAGGCCAGGCCAGGCCAGGCCAGGCCAGGCCAGGCCAGGCCAGGCCAGGCCAGGCCAGGCCAGGCCAGGCCAGGCCAGGCCAGGCCAGGCCAGGCCAGGCCAGGCCAGGCCAGGCCAGGCCAGGCCAGGCCAGGCCAGGCCAGGCCAGGCCAGGCCAGGCCAGGCCAGGCCAGGCCAGGCCAGGCCAGGCCAGGCCAGGCCAGGCCAGGCCAGGCCAGGCCAGGCCAGGCCAGGCCAGGCCAGGCCAGGCCAGGCAAATAGGCCAGGCCAGGCCAGGCCAGGCCAGGCCAGGCCAGGCCAGGCCAGGCCAGGCCAGGCCAGGCCAGGCCAGGCCAGGCCAGGCCAGGCCAGGCCAGGCCAGGCCAGGCCAGGCCAGGGGCCAGGCCAGGCCAGGCCAGGCCAGGCCAGGCCAGGCCAGGCCAGGCCAGGCCAGGCCAGGCCAGGCCAGGCCAGGCCAGGCCAGGCCAGGCCAGGCCAGGCCAGGCCAGGCCAGGCCAGGCCAGGCCAGGCCAGGCCAGGCCAGGCCAGGCCAGGCCAGGCCAGGCCAGGCCAGGCCAGGCCAGGCCAGGCCAGGCCAGGCCAGGCCAGGCCAGGCCAGGCCAGGCCAGGCCAGGCCAGGCCAGGCCAGGCCAGGCCAGGCCAGGCCAGGCCAGGCCAGGCCAGGCCAGGCCAGGCCAGGCCAGGCCAGGCCAGGCCAGGCCAGGCCAGGCCAGGCAGGCCAGGCCAGGCCAGGCCAGGCCAGGCCAGGCCAGGCCAGGCCAGGCCAGGCCAGGCCAGGCCAGGCCAGGCCAGGCCAGGCCAGGCAGGCCAGGCCAGGCCAGGCCAGGCCAGGCCAGGCCAGGCCAGGCCAGGCCAGGCCAGGCCAGGCCAGGCCAGGCCAGGCCAGGCCAGGCCAGGCCAGGCCAGGCCAGGCCAGGCCAGGCCAGGCCAGGCCAGGCCAGGCCAGGCCAGGCCAGGCCAGGCCAGGCCAGGCCAGGCCAGGCCAGGCCAGGCCAGGCCAGGCCAGGCCAGGCCAGGCCAGGGCCAGGCCAGGCCAGGCCAGGCCAGGCCAGGCCAGGCCAGGCCAGGCCAGGCCAGGCCAGGCCAGGCCAGGCCAGGCCAGGCCAGGCCAGGCCAGGCCAGGCCAGGCCAGGCCAGGCCAGGCCAGGCCAGGCCAGGCCAGGCCAGGCCAGGCCAGGCCAGGCCAGGCCAGGCCAGGCCAGGCCAGGCCAGGCCAGGCCAGGCCAGGCCAGGCCAGGCCAGGCCAGGCCAGGCCAGGCCAGGCCAGGCCAGGCCAGGCCAGGCCAGGCCAGGCCAGGCCAGGCCAGGCCAGGCCAGGCCAGGCCAGGCCAGGCCAGGCCAGGCCAGGCCAGGCCAGGCCAGGCCAGGCCAGGCCAGGCCAGGCCAGGCCAGGCCAGGCCAGGCCAGGCCAGGCCAGGCCAGGCCAGGCCAGGCCAGGCCAGGCCAGGCCAGGCCAGGCCAGGCCAGGCCAGGCCAGGCCAGGCCAGGCCAGGCCAGGCCAGGCCAGGCCAGGCCAGGCCAGGCCAGGCCAGGCCAGGCCAGGCCAGGCCAGGCCAGGCCAGGCCAGGCCAGGCCAGGCCAGGCCAGGCCAGGCCAGGCCAGGCCAGGCCAGGCCAGGCCAGGCCAGGCCAGGCCAGGCCAGGCCAGGCCAGGCCAGGCCAGGCCAGGCCAGGCCAGGCCAGGCCAGGCCAGGCCAGGCCAGGCCAGGCCAGGCCAGGCCAGGCCAGGCCAGGCCAGGCCAGGCCAGGCCAGGCCAGGCCAGGCCAGGCCAGGCCAGGCCAGGCCAGGCCAGGCCAGGCCAGGCCAGGCCAGGCCAGGCCAGGCCAGGCCAGGCCAGGCCAGGCCAGGCCAGGCCAGGCCAGGCCAGGCCAGGCCAGGCCAGGCCAGGCCAGGCCAGGCCAGGCCAGGCCAGGCCAGGCCAGGCCAGGCCAGGCCAGGCCAGGCCAGGCCAGGCCAGGCCAGGCCAGGCCAGGCCAGGCCAGGCCAGGCCAGGCCAGGCCAGGCCAGGCCAGGCCAGGCCAGGCCAGGCCAGGCCAGGCCAGGCCAGGCCAGGCCAGGCCAGGCCAGGCCAGGCCAGCCAGGCCAGGCCAGGCCAGGCCAGGCCAGGCCAGGCCAGGCCAGGCCAGGCCAGGCCAGGCCAGGCCAGGCCAGGCCAGGCCAGGCCAGGCCAGGCCAGGCCAGGCCAGGCCAGGCCAGGCCAGGCCAGGCCAGGCCAGGCCAGGCCAGGCCAGGCCAGGCCAGGCCAGGCCAGGCCAGGCCAGGCCAGGCCAGGCCAGGCCAGGCCAGGCCAGGCCAGGCCAGGCCAGGCCAGGCCAGGCCAGGCCAGGCCAGGCCAGGCCAGGCCAGGCCAGGCCAGGCCAGGCCAGGCCAGGCCAGGCCAGGCCAGGCCAGGCCAGGCCAGGCCAGGCCAGGCCAGGCCAGGCCAGGCCAGGCCAGGCCAGGCCAGGCCAGGCCAGGCCAGGCCAGGCCAGGCCAGGCCAGGCCAGGCCAGGCCAGGCCAGGGCCAGGCCAGGCCAGGCCAGGCCAGGCCAGGCCAGGCCAGGCCAGGCCAGGCCAGGCCAGGCCAGGCCAGGCCAGGCCAGGCCAGGCCAGGCCAGGCCAGGCCAGGCCAGGCCAGGCCAGGCCAGGCCAGGCCAGGCCAGGCCAGGCCAGGCCAGGCCAGGCCAGGCCAGGCCAGGCCAGGCCAGGCCAGGCCAGGCCAGGCCAGGCCAGGCCAGGCCAGGCCAGGCCAGGCCAGGCCAGGCCAGGCCAGGCCAGGCCAGGCCAGGCCAGGCCAGGCCAGGCCAGGCCAGGCCAGGCCAGGCCAGGCCAGGCCAGGCCAGGCCAGGCCAGGCCAGGCCAGGCCAGGCCAGGCCAGGCCAGGCCAGGCCAGGCCAGGCCAGGCCAGGCCAGGCCAGGCCAGGCCAGGCCAGGCCAGGCCAGGCCAGGCCAGGCCAGGCCAGGCCAGGCCAGGCCAGGCCAGGCCAGGCCAGGCCAGGCCAGGCCAGGCCAGGCCAGGCCAGGCCAGGCCAGGCCAGGCCAGGCCAGGCCAGGCCAGGCCAGGCCAGGCCAGGCCAGGCCAGGCCAGGCCAGGCCAGGCCAGGCCAGGCCAGGCCAGGCCAGGCCAGGCCAGGCCAGGCCAGGCCAGGCCAGGCCAGGCCAGGCCAGGCCAGGCCAGGCCAGGCCAGGCCAGGCCAGGCCAGGCCAGGCCAGGCCAGGCCAGGCCAGGCCAGGCCAGGCCAGGCCAGGCCAGGCCAGGCCAGGCCAGGCCAGGCCAGGCCAGGCCAGGCCAGGCCAGGCCAGGCCAGGCCAGGCCAGGCCAGGCCAGGCCAGGCCAGGCCAGGCCAGGCCAGGCCAGGCCAGGCCAGGCCAGGCCAGGCCAGGCCAGGCCAGGCCAGGCCAGGCCAGGCCAGGCCAGGCCAGGCCAGGCCAGGCCAGGCCAGGCCAGGCCAGGCCAGGCCAGGCCAGGCCAGGCCAGGCCAGGCCAGGCCAGGCCAGGCCAGGCCAGGCCAGGCCAGGCCAGGCCAGGCCAGGCCAGGCCAGGCCAGGCCAGGCCAGGCCAGGCCAGGCCAGGCCAGGCCAGGCCAGGCCAGGCCAGGCCAGGCCAGGCCAGGCCAGGCCAGGCCAGGCCAGGCCAGGCCAGGCCAGGCCAGGCCAGGCCAGGCCAGGCCAGGCCAGGCCAGGCCAGGCCAGGCCAGGCCAGGCCAGGCCAGGCCAGGCCAGGCCAGGCCAGGCCAGGCCAGGCCAGGCCAGGCCAGGCCAGGCCAGGCCAGGCCAGGCCAGGCCAGGCCAGGCCAGGCCAGGCCAGGCCAGGCCAGGCCAGGCCAGGCCAGGCCAGGCCAGGCCAGGCCAGGCCAGGCCAGGCCAGGCCAGGCCAGGCCAGGCCAGGCCAGGCCAGGCCAGGCCAGGCCAGGCCAGGCCAGGCCAGGCCAGGCCAGGCCAGGCCAGGCCAGGCCAGGCCAGGCCAGGCCAGGCCAGGCCAGGCCAGGCCAGGCCAGGCCAGGCCAGGCCAGGCCAGGCCAGGCCAGGCCAGGCCAGGCCAGGCCAGGCCAGGCCAGGCCAGGCCAGGCCAGGCCAGGCCAGGCCAGGCCAGGCCAGGCCAGGCCAGGCCAGGCCAGGCCAGGCCAGGCCAGGCCAGGCCAGGCCAGGCCAGGCCAGGCCAGGCCAGGCCAGGCCAGGCCAGGCCAGGCCAGGCCAGGCCAGGCCAGGCCAGGCCAGGCCAGGCCAGGCCAGGCCAGGCCAGGCCAGGCCAGGCCAGGCCAGGCCAGGCCAGGCCAGGCCAGGCCAGGCCAGGCCAGGCCAGGCCAGGCCAGGCCAGGCCAGGCCAGGCCAGGCCAGGCCAGGCCAGGCCAGGCCAGGCCAGGCCAGGCCAGGCCAGGCCAGGCCAGGCCAGGCCAGGCCAGGCCAGGCCAGGCCAGGCCAGGCCAGGCCAGGCCAGGCCAGGCCAGGCCAGGCCAGGCCAGGCCAGGCCAGGCCAGGCCAGGCCAGGCCAGGCCAGGCCAGGCCAGGCCAGGCTGGTCAGGCCAGGCCAGGCCAGGCCAGGCCAGGCCAGGCCAGGCCAGGCCAGGCCAGGCCAGGCCAGGCCAGGCCAGGCCAGGCCAGGCCAGGCCAGGCCAGGCCAGGCCAGGCCAGGCCAGGCCAGGCCAGGCCAGGCCAGGCCAGGCCAGGCCAGGCCAGGCCAGGCCAGGCCAGGCCAGGCCAGGCCAGGCCAGGCCAGGCCAGGCCAGGCCAGGCCAGGCCAGGCCAGGCCAGGCCAGGCCAGGCCAGGCCAGGCCAGGCCAGGCCAGGCCAGGCCAGGCCAGGCCAGGCCAGGCCAGGCCAGGCCAGGCCAGGCCAGGCCAGGCCAGGCCAGGCCAGGCCAGGCCAGGCCAGGCCAGGCCAGGCCAGGCCAGGCCAGGCCAGGCCAGGCCAGGCCAGGCCAGGCCAGGCCAGGCCAGGCCAGGCCAGGCCAGGCCAGGCCAGGCCAGGCCAGGCCAGGCCAGGCCAGGCCAGGCCAGGCCAGGCCAGGCCAGGCCAGGCCAGGCCAGGCCAGGCCAGGCCAGGCCAGGCCAGGCCAGGCCAGGCCAGGCCAGGCCAGGCCAGGCCAGGCCAGGCCAGGCCAGGCCAGGCCAGGCCAGGCCAGGCCAGGCCAGGCCAGGCCAGGCCAGGCCAGGCCAGGCCAGGCCAGGCCAGGCCAGGCCAGGCCAGGCCAGGCCAGGCCAGGCCAGGCCAGGCCAGGCCAGGCCAGGCCAGGCCAGGCCAGGCCAGGCCAGGCCAGGCCAGGCCAGGCCAGGCCAGGCCAGGCCAGGCCAGGCCAGGCCAGGCCAGGCCAGGCCAGGCCAGGCCAGGCCAGGCCAGGCCAGGCCAGGCCAGGGCCAGGCCAGGCCAGGCCAGGCCAGGCCAGGCCAGGCCAGGCCAGGCCAGGCCAGGCCAGGCCAGGCCAGGCCAGGCCAGGCCAGGCCAGGCCAGGCCAGGCCAGGCCAGGCCAGGCCAGGCCAGGCCAGGCCAGGCAGGCCAGGCCAGGCCAGGCCAGGCCAGGCCAGGCCAGGCCAGGCCAGGCCAGGTCAGGCCAGGCCAGGCCAGGCCAGGCCAGGCCAGGCCAGGCCAGGCCAGGCCAGGCCAGGCCAGGCCAGGCCAGGCCAGGCCAGGCCAGGCCAGGCCAGGCCAGGCCAGGCCAGGCCAGGCCAGGCCAGGCCAGGCCAGGCCAGGCCAGGCCAGGCCAGGCCAGGCCAGGCCAGGCCAGGCCAGGCCAGGCCAGGCCAGGCCAGGCCAGGCCAGGCCAGGCCAGGCCAGGCCAGGCCAGGCCAGGCCAGGCCAGGCCAGGCCAGGCCAGGCCAGGCCAGGCCAGGCCAGGCCAGGCCAGGCCAGGCCAGGCCAGGCCAGGCCAGGCCAGGCCAGGCCAGGCCAGGCCAGGCCAGGCCAGGCCAGGCCAGGCCAGGCCAGGCCAGGCCAGGCCAGGCCAGGCCAGGCCAGGCCAGGCCAGGCCAGGCCAGGCCAGGCCAGGCCAGGCCAGGCCAGGCCAGGCCAGGCCAGGCCAGGCAGGCCAGGCCAGGCCAGGCCAGGCCAGGCCAGGCCAGGCCAGGCCAGGCCAGGCCAGGCCAGGCCAGGCCAGGCCAGGCCAGGCTGGCCAGGCCAGGCCAGGCCAGGCCAGGCCAGGCCAGGCCAGGCCAGGCCAGGCCAGGCCAGGCCAGGCCAGGCCAGGCCAGGCCAGGCCAGGCCAGGCCAGGCCAGGCCAGGCCAGGCCAGGCCAGGCCAGGCCAGGCCAGGCCAGGCCAGGCCAGGCCAGGCCAGGCCAGGCCAGGCCAGGCCAGGCCAGGCCAGGCCAGGCCAGGCCAGGCCAGGCCAGGCCAGGCCAGGCCAGGCCAGGCCAGGCCAGGCCAGGCCAGGCCAGGCCAGGCCAGGCCAGGCCAGGCCAGGCCAGGCCAGGCCAGGCCAGGCCAGGCCAGGCCAGGCCAGGCCAGGCCAGGCCAGGCCAGGTGGCCAGGCCAGGCCAGGCCAGGCCAGGCCAGGCCAGGCCAGGCCAGGGAGGCCAGGTCAGGCCAGGCAGGCCAGGCCAGGCCAGGCCAGGCCAGGCCAGGCCAGGCCAGGCCAGGGCCAGGCCAGGCCAGGCCAGGCCAGGCCAGGCCAGGCCAGGCCAGGCCAGGCCAGGCCAGGCCAGGCCAGGCCAGGCCAGGCCAGGCCAGGCCAGGCCAGGCCAGGCCAGGCCAGGCCAGGCCAGGCCAGGCCAGGCCAGGCCAGGCCAGGAGGTGGCCAGGCCAGGCTGGGGCCAGGCCAGGCCAGGCCAGGCCAGGTAGGCCAGGCCAGGCCAGGCCAGGCCAGGCCAGGCCAGGCCAGGCCAGGTCAGGCCAGGCCAGGCCAGGCTAGGCTAGGCTAGGCCAGGCCAGGCCAGGCCAGGCCAGGCCAGGCCAGGCCAGGCCAGGCCAGGCCAGGCCAGGCCAGGCCAGGCCAGGCCAGGCCAGGCCAGGCCAGGCTAGGCAGGTCAGGCCAGGCCAGGCCAGGCTAGGCCAGGCCAGGTCAGGAGGCCAGGCCAGGCCAGGCCAGGGGCCAGGCCAGGCCAGGCCAGGCCAGGCCAGGCCAGGCCAGGCCAGGCCAGGCCAGGCCAGGCCAGGCCAGGCCAGGCCAGGCCAGGCCAGGCCAGGCCAGGCCAGGCCAGGCCAGGCTAGGCCAGGCCAGGCCAGGCCAGGCCAGGCCAGGCCAGGCCAGGCCAGGCCAGGCCAGGCCAGGCCAGGCCAGGCTAGGCCAGGCCAGGCTAGGGCCAGGCCAGGCCAGGCCAGGCCAGGCCAGGCCAGGCCAGGCCAGGCCAGGCCAGGCCAGGCCAGGCCAGGCCAGGCCAGGCTAGGCCAGGTCAGGCCAGGCCAGGCCAGGCCAGGCCAGGCCAGGCCAGGCCAGGCCAGGCCAGGCCAGGCCAGGCCAGGCCAGGCCAGGTCAGGCCAGGCCAGGCCAGGCCAGGCCAGGCCAGGCCAGGCCAGGCCAGGCCAGGCCAGGCCAGGCCAGGCCAGGGGCCAGGCCAGGCCAGGCCAGGCCAGGCCAGGCCAGGCCAGGCCAGGCCAGGCCAAGGCCAGGCCAGGCCAGGCCAGGCCAGGCCAGGCCAGGCCAGGCCAGGCCAGGCCAGGCCAGGCCAGGCCAGGCCAGGCCAGGCCAGGCCAGGCCAGGCCAGGCCAGGCCAGGCCAGGCCAGGCCAGGCCAGGCCAGGCCAGGCCAGGCCAGGCCAGGCCAGGCCAGGCCAGGCCAGGCCAGGCCAGGCCAGGCCAGGCCAGGCCAGGGCCAGGCCAGGCCAGGCCAGGCCAGGCCAGGCCAGGCTAGGCCAGGCCAGGCCAGGCCAGGCCAGGCCAGGCCAGGCCAGGCCAGGCCAGGCCAGGCCAGGCCAGGCCAGGCCAGGCCAGGCTAGGCCAGGCCAGGCCAGGCCAGGTCAGGGCCAGGCCAGGCCAGGCCAGGCCAGGCCAGGCCAGGCCAGGCTAGGCCAGGCCAGGCCAGGCCAGGCCAGGCCAGGCCAGGCCAGGCAGGCCAGGCCAGGTCAGGCCAGGCCAGGCCAGGCCAGGCCAGGCCAGGCCAGGCAGGCCAGGCCAGGCCAGGCCAGGCCAGGCCAGGCCAGGCCAGGCCAGGCCAGGCCAGGCCAGGCCAGGCCAGGCCAGGCCAGGCCAGGCCAGGCCAGGCCAGGCCAGGCCAGGCCAGGCCAGGCTAGGCCAGGCCAGGCCAGGCGGCAGGCCAGGCCAGGCCAGGGGCCAGGCCAGGCCAGGCCAGGCCAGGCCAGGCCAGGCCAGGCTAGGCCAGGCCAGGCTAGGCCAGGCCAGGCCAGGCCAGGCCAGGCCAGGCCAGGCCAGGCCAGGCCAGGCCAGGCCAGGCCAGGCCAGGCCAGGCCAGGCCAGGCCAGGCCAGGCCAGGCCAGGCCAGGCCAGGCCAGGCCAGGCCAGGCCAGGCCAGGCCAGGCCAGGCCAGGCCAGGCCAGGCCAGGCCAGGCCAGGCCAGGCCAGGCCAGGCCAGGCCAGGTCAGGCCAGGCCAGGCCAGGCTAGGCCAGGCCAGGCCAGGCTAGGCCAGGCCAGGCCAGGCCAGGCCAGGCCAGGCCAGGCTAGGCCAGGCCAGGCCAGGCCAGGCCAGGCCAGGCCAGGCCAGGCCAGGCCAGGCTAGGCCAGGCCAGGCCAGGCCAGGCCAGGCCAGGCCAGGCCAGGCCAGGCCAGGCCAGGCCAGGCCAGGCCAGGCCAGGCCAGGCCAGGGCCAGGCCAGGCCAGGCCAGGCCAGGCCAGGCCAGGGGCCAGGCCAGGCCAGGCCAGGCCAGGCCAGGCCAGGCCAGGCCAGGCCAGGCCAGGCCAGGCCAGGCCAGGCCAGGCCAGGCCAGGCCAGGCCAGGCCAGGCCAGGCCAGGCCAGGCCAGGCCAGGCCAGGCCAGGCCAGGCCAGGCCAGGCCAGGCCAGGCCAGGCCAGGCCAGGCCAGGCCAGGCCAGGCCAGGCCAGGCCAGGCCAGGCCAGGCCAGGCCAGGCCAGGCCAGGCCAGGCCAGGCCAGGCCAGGCCAGGCCAGGCCAGGCCAGGCCAGGCCAGGCCAGGCCAGGCCAGGCCAGGCCAGGCCAGGCCAGGCCAGGCCAGGCCAGGCCAGGCCAGGCCAGGCCAGGCCAGGCCAGGCCAGGCCAGGCCAGGCCAGGCCAGGCCAGGCCAGGCCAGGCCAGGCCAGGCCAGGCCAGGCCAGGCCAGGCCAGGCCAGGCCAGGCCAGGCCAGGCCAGGCCAGGCCAGGCCAGGCCAGGCCAGGCCAGGCCAGGCCAGGCCAGGCCAGGCCAGGCCAGGCCAGGCCAGGCCAGGCCAGGCCAGGCCAGGCCAGGCCAGGCCAGGCCAGGCCAGGCCAGGCCAGGCCAGGCCAGGCCAGGCCAGGCCAGGCCAGGCCAGGCCAGGCCAGGCCAGGCCAGGCCAGGCCAGGCCAGGCCAGGCCAGGCCAGGCCAGGCCAGGCCAGGCCAGGCCAGGCCAGGCTTGGCCAGGCCAGGCCAGGCCAGGCCAGGCCAGGCCAGGCCAGGCCAGGCCAGGCCAGGCCAGGCCAGGCCAGGCCAGGCCAGGCCAGGCCAGGCCAGGCCAGGCCAGGCCAGGCCAGGCCAGGCCAGGCCAGGCCAGGCCAGGCCAGGCCAGGCCAGGCCAGGCCAGGCCAGG
Source organism: Cryptotis parvus (assembly GCA_021461705.1). Taxonomy (NCBI): domain Eukaryota; kingdom Metazoa; phylum Chordata; class Mammalia; order Eulipotyphla; family Soricidae; genus Cryptotis; species Cryptotis parvus. Next base: position 4,963 of record JAJIBD010003793.1, on the reverse strand, counting down.
CCAGGCCAGGCCAGGCCAGGCCAGGCCAGGCCAGGCCAGGCCAGGCCAGGCCAGGCCAGGCCAGGCCAGGCCAGGCCAGGCCAGGCCAGGCCAGGCCAGGCCAGGCCAGGCCAGGCCAGGCCAGGCCAGGCCAGGCCAGGCCAGGCCAGGCCAGGCCAGGCCAGGCCAGGCCAGGCCAGGCCAGGCCAGGCCAGGCCAGGCCAGGCCAGGCCAGGCCAGGCCAGGGCCAGGCCAGGCCAGGCCAGGCCAGGCCAGGCCAGGCCAGGCCAGGCCAGGCCAGGCCAGGCCAGGCCAGGCCAGGCCAGGCCAGGCCAGGCCAGGCCAGGCCAGGCCAGGCCAGGCCAGGCCAGGCCAGGCCAGGCCAGGCCAGGCCAGGCCAGGCCAGGCCAGGCCAGGCCAGGCCAGGCCAGGCCAGGCCAGGCCAGGCCAGGCCAGGCCAGGCCAGGCCAGGCCAGGCCAGGCCAGGCCAGGCCAGGCCAGGCCAGGCCAGGCCAGGCCAGGCCAGGCCAGGCCAGGCCAGGCCAGGCCAGGGCCAGGCCAGGCCAGGCCAGGCCAGGCCAGGCCAGGCCAGGCCAGGCCAGGCCAGGCCAGGCCAGGCCAGGCCAGGCCAGGCCAGGCCAGGCCAGGCCAGGCCAGGCCAGGCCAGGCCAGGCCAGGCCAGGCCAGGCCAGGCCAGGCCAGGCCAGGCCAGGCCAGGCCAGGCCAGGCCAGGCCAGGCCAGGCCAGGCCAGGCCAGGCCAGGCCAGGCCAGGCCAGGCCAGGCCAGGCCAGGCCAGGCCAGGCCAGGCCAGGCCAGGCCAGGCCAGGCCAGGCCAGGCCAGGCCAGGCCAGGCCAGGCCAGGCCAGGCCAGGCCAGGCCAGGCCAGGCCAGGCCAGGCCAGGCCAGGCCAGGCCAGGCCAGGCCAGGCCAGGCCAGGCCAGGCCAGGCCAGGCCAGGCCAGGGGCCAGGCCAGGCCAGGCCAGGCCAGGCCAGGCCAGGCCAGGCCAGGCCAGGCCAGGCCAGGCCAGGCCAGGCCAGGCCAGGCCAGGCCAGGCCAGGCCAGGCCAGGCCAGGCCAGGCCAGGCCAGGCCAGGCCAGGCCAGGCCAGGCCAGGCCAGGCCAGGCCAGGCCAGGCCAGGCCAGGCCAGGCCAGGCCAGGCCAGGCCAGGCCAGGCCAGGCCAGGCCAGGCCAGGCCAGGCCAGGCCAGGCCAGGCCAGGCCAGGCCAGGCCAGGCCAGGCCAGGCCAGGCCAGGCCAGGCCAGGCCAGGCCAGGCCAGGCCAGGCCAGGCCAGGCCAGGCCAGGCCAGGCCAGGCCAGGCCAGGCCAGGCCAGGCCAGGCCAGGCCAGGCCAGGCCAGGCCAGGCCAGGCCAGGCCAGGCCAGGCCAGGCCAGGCCAGGCCAGGCCAGGCCAGGCCAGGCCAGGCCAGGCCAGGGCCAGGCCAGGCCAGGCCAGGCCAGGCCAGGCCAGGCCAGGCCAGGCCAGGCCAGGCCAGGCCAGGCCAGGCCAGGCCAGGCCAGGCCAGGCCAGGCCAGGCCAGGCCAGGCCAGGCCAGGCCAGGCCAGGCCAGGCCAGGCCAGGCCAGGCCAGGCCAGGCCAGGCCAGGCCAGGCCAGGCCAGGCCAGGCCAGGCCAGGCCAGGCCAGGCCAGGCCAGGCCAGGCCAGGCCAGGCCAGGCCAGGCCAGGCCAGGCCAGGCCAGGCCAGGCCAGGCCAGGCCAGGCCAGGCCAGGCCAGGCCAGGCCAGGCCAGGCCAGGCCAGGCCAGGCCAGGCCAGGCCAGGCCAGGCCAGGCCAGGCTGGCAGGCCAGGCCAGGCCAGGCCAGGCCAGGCCAGGGCCAGGCCAGGCCAGGCCAGGCCAGGCCAGGCCAGGCCAGGCCAGGCCAGGCCAGGCCAGGCCAGGCCAGGCCAGGCCAGGCCAGGCCAGGCCAGGCCAGGCCAGGCCAGGCCAGGCCAGGCCAGGCCAGGCCAGGCCAGGCCAGGCCAGGCCAGGCCAGGTGGCCAGGCCAGGCCAGGCCAGGGCCAGGCCAGGCCAGGCCAGGCCAGGCCAGGCCAGGCCAGGCCAGGCCAGGGCCAGGCCAGGCCAGGCCAGGCCAGGCTGGCCAGGCCAGGCCAGGCCAGGCCAGGCCAGGCCAGGCCAGGCCAGGCCAGGCCAGGCCAGGCCAGGCCAGGCCAGGCCAGGCCAGGCCAGGCCAGGCCAGGCCAGGCCAGGCCAGGCCAGGCCAGGCCAGGCCAGGGCCAGGCCAGGCCAGGCCAGGCCAGGCCAGGCCAGGCCAGGCCAGGCCAGGCCAGGCCAGGCCAGGCCAGGCCAGGCCAGGCCAGGCCAGGCCAGGCCAGGCCAGGCCAGGCCAGGCCAGGCCAGGCCAGGCCAGGCCAGGGCCAGGCCAGGCCAGGCCAGGCCAGGCAGGCCAGGCCAGGCCAGGCAGGCCAGGCCAGGCTTAGGCCAGGCCAGGCCAGGCCAGGCCAGGCCAGGCCAGGCCAGGCCAGGCCAGGCCAGGCCAGGCCAGGCCAGGCCAGGCCAGGCCAGGCCAGGCCAGGCCAGGCCAGGCCAGGCCAGGCCAGGCCAGGCCAGGCCAGGCCAGGCCAGGCCAGGCCAGGCCAGGGCCAGGCCAGAGGCCAGGCCAGGCCAGGCCAGGCCAGGCCAGGCCAGGCCAGGGGCCAGGCCAGGCCAGGCCAGGCCAGGCCAGGCTAGGCCAGGCCAGGCCAGGCCAGGCCAGGCCAGGCCAGGCCAGGCCAGGCCAGGGGCCAGGCCAGGCCAGGGCCAGGCCAGGCCAGGCAGGGCAGGTAGGCCAGGCCAGGCCAGGCCAGGGCCAGGCCAGGCCAGGCCAGGCCAGGCCAGGCCAGGCCAGGCCAGGCCAGGAAGGCCAGGCCAGGCCAGGCCAGGCCAGGGCCAGGCCAGGCCAGGCCAGGCCAGGCCAGGCCAGGCCAGGCCAGGCCAGGCCAGGCCAGGCCAGGCCAGGCCAGGCCAGGCCAGGCCAGGCCAGGCCAGGCCAGGCCAGGGCCAGGCCAGGCCAGGCTGGCCAGGCCAGGCCAGGCCAGGGCCAGGCCAGGCCAGGCCAGGCCAGGCCAGGCCAGGCCAGGGAGGGTAGGCCAGGCCAGGCCAGGCCAGGCCAGGCCAGGCCAGGCCAGGCCAGGCCAGGCCAGGCCAGGCCAGGCCAGGCCAGGCCAGGGCCAGGCCAGGCCAGGCAGGCCAGGCCAGGCCAGGCCAGGCCAGGCCAGGCCAGGCCAGGCCAGGCCAGGCTAGGCCAGGCCAGGCCAGGCCAGGCCAGGCCAGGGCCAGGCCAGGTCAGGCCAGGCCAGGCCAAGGCCAGGCCAGGCCAGGCCAGGCCAGGCCAGGCCAGGCCAGGCCAGGCCAGGCCAAGGCCAGGCCAGGCCAGGACAGGCCAGGCCAGGCCAGGCCAGGCCAGGCCAGGCCAGGCCAGGCCAGGCCAGGCCAGGCCAGGCCAGGCCAGGCCAGGCCAGGGCCAGGCCAGGCCAGGCCAGGCCAGGCCAGGCCAGGCTAGGCCAGGGCCAGGCCAGGCCAGGCCAGGCCAGGCCAGGCCAGGCCAGGCCAGGCCAGGCCAAAAGGCCAGGCCAGGCCAAGGCCAGGCCAGGCCAGGCCAGGCCAGGCCAGGCCAGGCCAGGCCAGGCCAGGGCCAGGCCAGGCCAGGCCAGGCCAGGCCAGGCCAGGCCAGGGCCAGGCCAGGCCAGGCCAGGCTAGGCCAGGTCAGGCCAGCAGGCCAGGCCAGGCCAGGCCAGGCCAGGCCAGGCCAGGGCCAGGGCCAGGGCCAGGCCAGGCCAGGCCAGGCCAGGCCAGGGCCAGGCCAGGCCAGGCCAGGCCAGGCCAGGCCAGGCCAGGCCAGGCCAGGCCAGGCCAGGCCAGGCCAGGCCAGGCCAGGGTGGCCAAGGCCAAGGCCAGGCCAGGCCAGGCCAGGCCAGGCCAGGCCAGGGGCCAGGCCAGGCCAGGCCAGGCCAGGCCAGGCCAGGCCAGGCCAGGCCAGGCCAGGCCAGGCCAGGCCAGGCCAGGCCAGAGGCCAGGCCAGGCCAGGCCAGGCCAGGCCAGGCCAGGCCAGGCCAGGTCAGGCCAGGCCAGGCTAGGCCAGGCCAGGCCAGGCCAGGCCAGGCCAGGCCAGGCCAGGGCCAGGCCAGGCCAGGCCAGGCCAGGCCAGGCCAGGCCAGGCCAGGCCAGGCCAGGCCAGGCCAGGCCAGGCCAGCCAGGCCAGGGCCAGGCCAGGGCAGGCCAGGCCAGGCCAGGCCAGGCCAGGCCAAGGCCAGGGGCCAGGCCAGGCCAGGCCAGGCCAGGCCAGGCCAGGCCAGGCCAGGCCAGGCCAGGCCAGGCCAGGCCAGGGCCAGGCCAGGCCAGGCCAGGCCAGGCCAGGCCAGGCCAGGCCAGGCCAGGCCAGGCCAGGGCAGGCCAGGCCAGGTCAGGCCAGGCCAGGCCAGGCCAGGCCAGGCAGGCCAGGCCAGGCAGGCCAGGCCAGGCAGGCCAGGCCAGGGGGCCAGGCCAGGCCAGGGGCCAGGCCAGGCCAGGCCAGGCCAGGCCAGGGCCAGGTCAGGCCAGGCAGGCCAGGCCAGGCCAGGCAGGGGCCAGGCCAGGCCAGGCAGGCCAGGCCAGGGCCAGGCCAGGCCAGGCCAGGCCAGGAGGCCAGGCCAGGCCAGGCCAGGCCAGGCCAGGCCAGGCTAGGCCAGGCCAGGCCAGGCCAGGCCAGGCCAGGGCCAGGCCAGGCCAGGGCCAGGCCAGGCCAGGCCAGGCCAGGCCAGGGCCAGGGCCAGGCCAGGCCAGGCCAGGCCAGGCCAGGCCAGGCCAGGGGCCAGGCCAGGCCAGGGCCAGGCCAGGCCAGGCCAGGCTAGGCCAGGCCAGGAGGGGCCAGGCCAGGCCAGGCCAGGCTAGGCCAGGCCAGGCTAGGCCAGGCCAGGCCAGGCCAGGCCAGGGCCAGGCCAGGCCAGGCCAGGCCAGGCCAGGCCAGGCCAGGCCAGGTCAGGCCAGGCCAGGCCAGGCTAGGCCAGG